>APFE030780220.1:0-11704 GCA_000404065.3 Pinus taeda | reverse complement strand
TTTTGAGGGCTTCAATTTGATAAAATAGGAAAAACTTGAAATTTCGTCGCTACATTTGGCCCATAAGTGTAACCCATCTTCATGCTTTCACCCTATTATAAGTGTGTACTCAACCATTGGTATTAGAGTAGGTTCCTTTAGAAAAAATATAACCACTGGAAGGTAGATCTTAGAAGCACATATGGCTAGTCAAGAAGGTTTATCCATAAACAAAGCTCCTTTGTTTGACAGGACAAATTGTGCTTTTGAACTACAAAGATGCAAACTTATCTAATGGACCTTGGCTTTTAGTTTTGACAATATGGTGTGATTGGTTGTAAAGATCCAACAGTACCACCAAATCAAGATGGAAAGAAGGCTAGTGTACATAACGAAAAATTCACAAATGTAATTTTTTATGGTCTATCAGAATCAAAATTTGTCAAGGTAATGCATTATGAATCGATACAAAAAATTTGGGATAAACTTAAAAAATATATGAAAGCAATGACAAGGGTAAGAAGGAAAAACTATAAACTCAGATAAGGCAATTTAAGAGTTTGAAAATGAAATACAAAGAAAATGTTGAAGTGCATCTCCTTCTAGTGGAAAAAATTTTAAACACCATGAGATGACTTTGTGAAAAGGTTGAAGAATCGATGACTGCATACAAGGTGTTAATATTACTCCCCTTAAGATTTCACTGTTGAACAAATGAAGGATCTTGATAATTTGTCAATGGATGAATTGCATGGGATTCTCACAATGTATGAAATGAGGACTAAGAAAGAGAATCCATCAAAGCAAGAAGTACCCTTCGAAGCTTCAAACAAGACAAAGAACATAGAGAACAAATCAAGTCATAGCTCAAGTAGTGAATCAGAGATAGAGGAAGCTCATCTTGTGATGAAAATTAAGAAAGGATATGACCAATACCAATCTAAAATTCCATTTAAATGCTTTAATTATGGAAAAGTAGGACATTTTTCTACTAAGTGACCCTATGTGAAAAATGAAAATAGTAATGATGAACACTACCATAACATAAAGGAAGTAAGAAAGCATCATAAACACAAAAATGAATACAAACAAGACAAGCATGAAAAATAGAACAACTCTTATAAATATAGTAAGAGCCTCTACTTAAAATGGGGTAGTGACTTGTCTGAAGAAAGTAGTTGTAGTAGTGATCAAGATGAAACTCTCTTTATGGTAGTTGAAAAAAATTGATAAAGATAAAGGGAAATAAATGATGGATATAAAATAAGAAAAAGCACAAACAAATGGGGAAGTGGATCTCCAAGAAGAACTTATGTGTGCCTCAAGCAAAATAAAGAAACCGTGTAAAAGGAATTTGAAACAAATGGAGCAATTGTAAAATATGAAGAAGAGGATCATAATGAAAAAACAAAAATGTCACAAAGCCTTTAAGAAAATGAGAATACTTTTATCAACCTAAATTTCAACTATAAGAGGCAAAAATGAGAGAAAGAATGGTGAGAATCCAACTGAAGGAAAAGGGAAAAAATTATGAGAAGCTAAAAGCTGAAATTATTTCCTTAAAAACGAATTGGAGAAGTCAATTACTTCTACATTTAATAGAATCATGAGGTTTGAAAAAAACGACGACTTGAAGATGACCATTCAATAGTTGGATGTGACCAACTCACATATGAATAATGAGGTTTCCCAATAATTGATAAATGGTGTCATTATTCATGAGATTTATCAATTATTGGATGTTGAGAAGAAGACCATTGATGAGATGCTAAAATCACCTATTTGTAGTAAAACTATTTGTGAGAGAAATGATATCGCTTTTTTTTATTCATCTTAGGCATTACTAGTCACCAATGATGTTTCTCCCCACTTTGATATATACATGACAAGTATTTGATCTCAAATTTTGAGCATAATGAGACACACCAGTGGAAAATGTGGAAATAATGGATAAGGCACTGCTACTCCTATTGCACCTGAGATACATACATCTAGAGAAGGACTTGGATATAATGTTATTGTCACCTCATTGTATACACCTAGCCTTATTAAACCCAGGGAAGTGATATTTGTTGTAAGTGAGAATTAAATTGAAAAGCAACCCCCTACTAATTGTGATGAATATATTGATGAGTTTGTTGTTCTGACAATTAATAATGTTATTGATGACATTGTTGACATACAAGGTTGTTTAAACCCTGTTCATAAATAAAAAATTCCCCCTACTCTAATAGGTTATAACTTTGTGCCTTACAACTCTCCTCACCATAAGAATCATAGACATTTGAACAAGAATCATATTTCTTTGAATAGTGGTGATTGTGATTCCATATCTTTACAAGAGAACTGTGAAAGGATGAATCATGGACTAGTGCTAACTATCCAAATCAACTTTGGATGGATTACTAGATGGTATTCAAATGCATTAGCTAATTGCTTGGGGAATTCATACAAACATGTCTCCTTCGCCATACAATCATAAAAAAATTTACTTTTCCTTGCAACTAAAGAATTGACAGTGGTTAATTAAGGATCAACTGATGATGCTATTTGAAATATTTTTGAATGGGTGGTTCGTCAACTGTGCTTTGATTATTCCATGATTTTTGGGAGTGTTATTGAGTTATTGATAGATTTGTCAATGGGTCAACTAGAATTTATGTGAATGACTACCTTATATTGTTGACAAATGTGGTATGTACTACTATGGTTGAAAAAGACTAAGGGCATATTTTTCTTTTTGAATTGGCATACAATGATGTGTTCTTTTTTAGTTGATTGATCATTTGGGACTTTGATTTGGATGACAAGTAAGAGAAGTACAAGTTCAAGGGGAGCATCCTTTTTCCATTGCTGTAAATGAGGAGTATTGCAACAAGGCGAAGAATTATTTCATTACAAATAAGGGGGTATTGCAACAAGGGCGATAATTATTTCTATTACTAGTAGATTATGTGTTTTAGTGTAGGATTTCCATCATTGGCAAAGGGGAGATTGTTGAACAAATCGTTTTCATTGATGTGAAATAGATTATATAATTGATATTATATATAAGTATCCAAGTATATTAAAAAGTGAGTTTTAGTGAAAAAGGATAAGTCAAAAAGTGAAATGGTGGTTTCAAACCCATGGATGGTGGTTTTAAACCCATGGTATTTGGAAAAGTGAAATAAAATGGGGAATTAATTATGTAATTACTTAATTAACATGACCTTTAAACTTAAAAGTTATTTTCATCGAGGATTATGGTAATGTATAAAGGGAGAAAGCATTGGAAGGAAAGTGTATGTGAGCAAAAATGTAATTTGTGGAGCAAATGATTCATGTTGGAATTTTCATTTTTTTTTTGCTGGGCTGCCTTAAATGGTTAAATTTTGAGCATATTGAGGAGATATCAAGGAGAGCATATGTTAAATTCTAGATCTTGGTTCACTATTCTTTTGGAGATATATGTTGTGGAAGTTATGATTTGTGATTGGTTTTAAAATCTACTTCAAATGAGACATCTCGATATTTTCACTATAATTTATTTTCTGGAATGTTACATTACATATTGTGAAATTTTGAGGAGATAGAGGGGAGTTCTTTTGGTACATGCAGTCAACATTTCAAAATTTGGTTCATTATACTTTTTGAGATATTCCCTAAGGAAATTAGTGTTTTTGAATGCCCCTAAAATTAGTTTCAAATATGTTGGTTTCGCATTTTCACCATAACATACTTTATGGGACACTTTAGACCATGAAATTTTGAGAAGGTGCCAATATCTCTAGGATATGTGATAAAATTTTCAGATATTGGTTATGTTGGAAATAGCGTTGTCATTGATGACAACCAATGTCATTGATGTCAAAGGATTAGTCTAAGGAAGCAATAGTGCCATTAATGAGTCAAAGGAAGCAAAATGATAGTTCGATATCTTGACAAGCTCTCATCAAACGATGTCAAAGTGGCCCAAATTTTATTGAGATTTTTTTTGAATTTATGATGCTCATGAATCTATGGATTATATGGTTGCATAGTTTTTTCTAATACCTTTATAATGGTATATCACACTTGGTCAAAATATTCTCAAATGAGAAGATATGACAATTTGAAGTTGGTAGTTGTAAAAGCGCCAAAACACCAAATTTATTTTTAAAAATACTAAATTGTTAAATATCACACATATTTGGATCAAATTTATAATTCTGAGGTCAATCAATGGTGGATGGCACGTGAACGTGCACTCTATTTAATCAAGTTAAATTTTGAGCATCTTCAGGAAAATATAACTATTGAAAATCACATGAACGGTGGATGAAGTGTCAAATTGTGTGAAGGATAATGAAGGTTTTGCCATCTATGTTGGACCAATTTAGGAGTGACATGTAGTAGGTGTTGAACATACATCTGCTTGAATGCCACATGGACCTCCTAGTGTAGGTGTGTGTGACATGGTCCCCCTGATGTGGATTTTGAGGTGGCAAATCAAGGTTGAACAAATGGCTTACAGTGACACATAGCGATTCATGAATGGCTTAAAGATGATGATGTGGCTGGAGATGATGACGTGAAAGGAATAATGTTGTGGCAAGTGATGATGACATGACAGTATTTTTTAGAAATGTAGCTTGGGAGTTACTCCAACAATCCCTGGGGTACTAGGTTGTGAGGAGTTGACCCAAAGAAATGTGTTTTGTGGGCAATGTACCCAAGAAGTAGGCTTTTACCCAAGGTTGTGGGTGAAAGACCAAAGTGAAAAATGATTGTTTATTAATTAGATGCATGAGGGGCACCCTTGATGGGTTAACATGCACCTAGGGATACAATGGAGTGGGCAAATATAAACGAGAGAAATTTCATTTCTAAATTTATTGGTGTTTAAGCATGTTGGCTTAGGTTGGATTGGGAAAAAGAGGTGACCCTTGGTGGCTAATGGACTTCACTAAGAACACTATAAATATAGATAAGGTTGAGCTCATTTGTCACATCACAAGTAGAGATCAACTCAAGAGAGGACAAGCCAAAATGACCACAAACCTCATGGATCCGAGCTAGAGAGAAGAAGGAAGGATGTTTTTTTTTTGTTTCTTATGTTCTGGTACAGGTCAAGCAGAGGAAGGTTGGTCGAGTGTAATATTTATCTCTAAATATATCTTTGTTCAACCCTACAAGATAGCTTAATAGTGATTCAAATAAGTATGAATTATTCTATTCTTAACAATAGTGTTGGAAAATATAATCATATCCATAAAAAACAGGATAAACAAGAATTGAATGATCTCTTTATTAAGTCTCCAAAAAGGTAGTAGTACACAATACTGGTTACAACAAATAGTTATCTTTTCCACTCCAAGAATTAGCTAATTTCCTACAAAACCAGTCTCCTACTATATTGCAAAAATGATTCTTTTCACAGAGAATTGGAACCCCTAGCTCATGTTCAGAGCTCATATTTATAATTTTTACAAATTAGTTCCAAAAATGGAATCTCTTCCAATGACAGTTGAATAAACATTTTGAGATCTAATTTGAGAGTTGAGAAAAATCGTCTTGTTTCTTTATTGTTCTAATCTCCTTCTTCTGAAACTCCAAGTCATGATAGCACTAACCAACTCCACGAACAGATCGACAAAGATGTAATTAAAAGCATATCTAATTTGCAAAGAAAAACCAAATTTTAAATCTAACGAAAACAAACAATCTAAGTGAAATTCCATTTTCTTAACACATGCATAATCTAAAATAAATTAGTAACAACAAATTTTTTGGACAATGAAATTTCTCCAAAAACAAACTCAAAAAATCTCTTGCAAATTCGTAAACTTGATTTCTGCTCAATATTTTAGATAGTAAATATATAAATCCAATTGAATAAGCATTGCCAAGTTTTTCTCCTCTTAAATACCTTTCACTAACCCTCTTGAGCCTCATTTTATGCAATAGATCTAGATATGATCCTTTAAAGTTTGAGTTCTAAAATTAGTTGGTGTGTGTTATGTTTATAAAAGTTTTGGACACGTTGCATTTTATTTTTTTAGTTTTAATAAACTAAAATTTGAAATATTAAAATATTGCCACATAGGTGGAGGTAAACGTATGGTTGGGAGAATGTGGGGCCCACGTGGATGGAGAGTGGGACCCCTCTCCACTATGTTATGAGTTTACTAACCTGCATGACCATGACCCTTTTATCATATGTTTGATGCCCAAGACCTCTTTATGTCGGTATCCATATCGACCATTTTGGCCAAAAACTAATTGGCGGGACAGAAAAAAATTTGATTAGGGGATGGGTTTTATATATATATATATATAGATATATTGGTTTCATTGTGTTTTGTGTTGTTATAATTATAATTTGAATACTTTTTGTTTGTATGAGTATGTTATAAATATACCATATACATTCTATTAAAATAAAGTTAATTATATAATATTATAAATTTACAAATAATTAATATAATATCAGTTTAAATATATTTTTTTTTAAATAAAAATTTTTGAAAAAATAATAATTGAATAAAGTTAATTATAATAGTTAAATAAAAAACTATATTTACATGTTGATTTAGCATTAAAAATTAAGCTTGATTGATAAATAAATTGAAGATATATATCGACAAACTAATACTCGTTACATCTGATGGTGTTTGATTAATTTACTTTGTAGGAATTTTTTTAGCGAAATATTATAAAATACATATAGTAGCATGCTGTAATCGCCAGCTAGGGGTAAGAAATCAATATCATAGGTAAACATAGACTGCTACGAGTTCGCTTCTTGAAAGTTATGGGTTTTGACCAACTTTACTAAATTTTAAATTCACATGCTCAATGAAGAAGATCACATTATATTAGGTCTCAAATATCCAGATACTGCTGTTAGGAATACTTATGTTAGTGGGTAGAATGTGCGTGTATGCGTAGGGTGGGAGTGGTATCGATCGAATACAGTGATTGCTAACATCATCAAAATGAAAACCAAAGAAAAGCCAAAATCAATTAAAATGAAGAATATCAAAGCAATCTAAAGGTGACATTGGCGAAATTTATATGGAGGACCCCAAAATTTAAAAAAATTATGGGGAGGTGTTAAGGCCTCAACATGTCTGCAATTTGCCCCTTCTGCAATTAAATACCTTGCAGTTTCCCCCATTATGATCTGCTCCAAGTAACCTCACCATTAGATGGACGACCTGTATTAATTATAAGGAGCCCTCGCCTTCCCAATAATTAACAAGGGGGGGGGGGGGGGGGGGGGTGGTTCCTGCATCCTTCAAATTTTGGCATGTTTGTTAACAGACAAATCTCCATTGTGATTTTTTTCAACCAACTATTAGCTGCACCCAAATCCAGGAAAGGCACCAGCAAGCTGGGTGCTAGATGGAAGGTGCAAGCACATTAGTTGACAGACAAGTTTCTGTCACACATCTTATCACACAAATATACAAATGGAAAATATTATAAGCCTTCTGAATGATGCAGTTTGAGATGATGGTGTGTCACGTGGCACTGCCTGGGCATCCACATGGGTACATATAGTCCATGTCACCTTACCTCAACAATGTCTTGTTGGCATCCCATTGATGTCAATATGATGTCATCCCGCTACATGGCATCCTTCGGTGGTGCCACATGTAATTCAAAATATAGTCCCTTAGCCATCCAAAAAGGTTGAATCTACCTATCATGTGTCATGCCACATAGGCGCCACATCGAGATATGTCCACGTCACCTACCCTCATGGCATCTGGGAAATCCTACGTAGTCTACATGGCACCTTCCACCTCAATCGACGCTTAGGGGTCCTAGAGGGCAAAGCCCTTTGTGCAAATATGTATTTTCCTGCTCTATGAAATTTGTGGTCATTAGCGATTTTTTTCCATTTCCATTATTGTTCCCCTAGAACAAATATTTCCCCATATTGCCACCGTGCCATAGTATGGTCATGACACTTCAAGGCTGACACCCACGACATAGATTTAAATTCTTAGGAGTAAGTGCTCAAGGGAATTCACACTAATGCTAATCAATCAAATCACACATGGATCTAAAGTTCACCCTGCCTCCACTTGCTTAATATAATAACATATCCCACATTGCCTATACCTACTCAAACCGGGATCTAGTGCACATTATATTTCCACCTACTAACACTACAGGTATCCAAAATGCATAAAGTTCACCCACTCTGCTAAGCGGGAATCCAAAGTACTTTTTGTTTCCACTTACTCAACCTTGTAGGCCTCCATAATAAATAATGTATCCACCTCTTCTTCTCTCTACTTCTCTTCAAGCACGCTCCTTAGCGTGCTCCTGCTCCTACACCAACATTATCCCTAGAGTTATTTTTCTTGTGATTTCACTCATAATTCACGTATGCCTAGCCCAACATACATGCATCCAAAACACACCATCCTGTGTCTATAATCAGTTCCAATCATAATCACACCTCCTCAGTGTGTTTCCTCTTTACATCCACTACTCTACAAAATTTGTTTCCCATCATACTCCTCTCTTCTGTCAAACCTCTTCTCCCCTCTTGCATGTTGCCCATCCATGATGACCCTTGAGGGCATAGGTGGTATACGGTTTGTGTTGGGATGGGGTCCCATAGGGTCAATTTTGGAGCAAAAGCCCAAGTTTGTTGTATAAAGATGTAAAGTCTCCGCAAGTTGTGGTCACAGAGCGCCTAGATAGTTAAAGAGTCATAAAGGGTTTTACCCTTCTTTATGTAAGTCAAGTCGGATTTTTGAGGATCTACCCATGGTCCGCGCCGACCATGGGATTGTATAAATAAGTGTGTCTTAGGATGTCTAAGGGAAGTAAGAAAAGATGAATATGTAATGGGTCAGTAGAAGGAAGAGCGTAGAAGTCTTAGAGTAGAAGGAAGGCTTTGTAGCTGTGTGCGTAGAGGCCTAGAGTAGAGTCTGCAACTGAGTGCGTGGACCCATACAGCTGAGTGCGCAGGGAAGTCTTAAGTATGTAAGCTGAACTGAATATTAATAAAGAAGATTATTGTAGAAATTCCCATGTTTATCTCTTTACTTCTGTTTTATATGAATGTGCTTATGCTATGATGAATGATGGGTTTATGAAATAATGATGTATTTATGCGTGACTTTACATGACTTATGTTGTTACTTGAACATAATTAATATTAACTATTTACATGAAGATTATCCTGTCGTATGTTAAAGTTATCGACACATAAGCAGATCTATGTAATTATTGGGTTAAGAGTAATATTTGATGCATGTAAGTAGTTGACTTGTCTACTTAGGGTCCGCGAAAGATAGTCGTAGACCTTCACGAAGGTCTAGAGGTTGACTAAAGGAATTATATCGATAAGCCATAAAGGCTTATTGATCTACGCAGACATAGATTTAGGGCTTAAAACGACATCTCATTGATCTCTAGGTGCAGAATCTTGGTTCCAACATCCCCCCCATATTGCTTCAGGTGAGACTTCAGTCTGCGCTCCGCAGATTGATGCCAAAATGGCCAGTAGTGTAGGGATTTTTTTGGTGCAACTAACTCTCAACTTGGGTCAGGACCCACTAAGCCAGCAAGTGGTTCCATTGCCAGGACCAGGATCTACATAAAGAGATCTGCGATGTCGCATCACTGGAATCCAACAAAGAAAGAAATTGAGAAATGGTTGGATAGAAAGATCCATAAATTCGCGGCGCAAGAAAACATAAATCCGCGCCTGAAAAAAGAATAGTGGTTGTACAGATACTTATACACAGAGATACACGAGATCTTCTTCTACACGTTCCTGATCAAACTATATGAGTGGATTGCTAAATTGGCAGACGGCCAAGGAAGGTGGAGACTTGATGGTCCAATAGTGTGGACCCCAGAGCTAGTGCGGAGGTTGGAAACCTCTGAAGATAAGATCGTGTGCGCTACCAATCACTGGCTTGATTGAGTCATAGGAGGATTTATGACAGAATTCATAGTCGATACCTTAGTCATCTATAGTGAAGCAGAGTGACACTTTTTCAAAGGACCACGAGGCAAATATTTGAAGTCTTTGAATACTTGGATTAAAATGCTCGTGTAAAAATGGGTTATGCCACTGCCTTGATGTTTGGATCTACACGAAGTGGACAATTATTTAGAAATTGGGATAGAGCAGGCCCTGAATACAGCCCATTGATAGAACCTACTTCAAGCGATGACGAGGGAGTGTTATAGGCCTCACTGTGAAAGTGTTGTACAGTTGATAAAGCAGGGTTTTTCACGAATACGTCATCCGTCCATGCCACCTCCACCTTCACCTCCACAGCATACAACTTCGCTCACACCACCACCACCTCCGCCATTGTCCAACATGCCGAATACGATGAAGTTGCCCGTTTTCAAGGGCTTGGGAAGTGAGGACCTGGATCAATTTTGGTTAGTTGCGAAGGTTGTATGGACGACACAAAATATTACAAATGATCATATAAAGAAGGCGCAGTTGGCTACTACTTTACAAGATCACGTGTTTACATGGTATATTAAGTACTACACGAATAACCCATTGGCATCGTTAGGGACACTCAGACTACTCTAAACAAGGAATTTCGTAGACCTAAGTCTAAATCACAATCAGTCGTTCGATTCAAGGAAATCACGATGAGGATTGGTGAAACTCCCATGGAGCTAGATCAGAGATTGAAGTGTAGAATCTGTGAAGCCAATATGAATCTCATAGATAGTTAACATTGTGATTGGTTTATAGTTGCGCTCCTACCTCACTTGAGGATTGCTTTGTCACAACAAAAGATAGGGACTCAGGCGGAAGCATTGGAGACATAATGAGGCTACATAAGACCCTATCCAAGATGCGACGTTGGGAGTTCAATGTTGAAAAATGTGCAACAAGAAATGCTAAATTTAGAATGTGCTAAAAATAGCATGTCTAAAAATAGAAGTTTGGCCAGTGAGGTCATTGGCCACATTGGGTGAGAGGTGACACTGCTAAAAATAGAAAGTTCTAAAAATAGCATTTCTGGGTCCCTTCCTATTTATAGCTGTCCCTAGTCTATCTATAGGAAGTAAAATTAATTTTGGTCTTAACAGCAGTTTAAAATATTAATTAATTAATCTCCATGAGTTAATTAATTATGGAAAATTAAACTTGAATTCTTTTGTGGATTTCATTGCAATGTATTCTCCCTGGTTTAGGATTGTATCCTTGATTAAAGGTAAGATAAGTTCATATTCTATAATGAGAGAATCAGTTGACTTAGTTTAACTTAGTCAAGTCCAGTTAGATTATTTTAACAAGTTGTTAAAATAATAAAATATAGTTTGTTAATGCTTGCATGCATGTGACAACTATTATTTTAGATAACTGAGAATTCACTCATGGATTACTGTTGCATGTCAGTTCTGTCAGAGACCCACTTGAGATCAGATGTGGGATAGTGTACTATCAGATGCTTGGATATTTCTAGTAAGTATTCCTTGCATGGAGAAGGGTCTATTATAGGAGATTGGAGGACTTGTGGCCTATATATTGAGGCCTAGGTAGTCCATGATTTTCATCTTCAGATGATTGAAGATCATCAGAGTACAGAGAGAGCAGGATAGCTATTGAACTGATTCTTTTTGTATGTTGAAGAGGATTTCCACTTGATTGATAATACATCGTTGGGGTTTTATGCTGGTGCTTTCCCCTGGATATATCTTGTGTTATATGTGATTGATTTCTCCATATTAGTTATATGTGTTCTTATTGATGTTG
>APFE030780212.1:3876-24852 GCA_000404065.3 Pinus taeda | reverse complement strand
TTCCTTAACTAATTAACTCAAGATGAATTAATTAATTAATTTCCAAACTGCTGTTGATATCAAATTCGAATTTTACTTTCTATGTTTAGTCCAGGGACTGACTAAAATAAGAAGGGATCCCGAAATGCTATTTTTAGAAAAGCTATTTTTAACACTTTCACTTTTCACCCATTGTTGCTAAGATCACCAATGACTGAACTGCTATTTGTAGTAGTGCTATTTTTAGCATTTCTTGTTGCACTTTTCAACACTCCCTCTCAACAAGAAAGGGATTATCAGTAACCCCGATCCTACCTCTGTGGAACTCGAACTTGCATTTTGACAATGCCTTAGTCAAAATATTTGCATCCTACTCCTCGGTCGAAACATATTGCAACATCATGATCCTATTGACCACACAGTCCCGTAGATGATGGTAACAAATATCTATATGCTTGGACCTGTCATGAAACACTGGATTCTTAGAGAGTTTTATGCAACTCTGATTATCACAGTATATCACTGTAGGATCCATCATCTGACCAAACAATCCCACTAGAATCTTCAGCATCCAAATGGCCTCGCATGCTACCTAACTGGTAGCCATGTATTTAGCCTTTGCTAAGCTAAGTGCAACTGATATCTGTTTCTTGCTATACCAAGAAACTGCAGCTGAACCAAGGTTGAAGATTCCTCCAGAAGTGCTCTTTCGGTCTAATGGACTACTTGCCCAATGTGAATCCGTGAAGACTTGCAGCTTCATTCCCTCTATCCATCTGTACCATAATCTGCAATGTGTAGTGCCTCTGAGATATCTCAGCACATGCTTCGCTACCTTCCAAAACAGCTTGGTACGCTGAACCATAGCTTGACTCAGCTGGTTCACTGCAAAGCATAAGTCGGGTCGTGTGTTCACCAAATACATAAGTGAACTCACTAGCTGCTAATAAATAGTAGTAGCTACTACCTCACCTGAAGTAGCATCCTCCTTCCTCTAATTCCCAACTAGAGGAGTTTTCATGGGCTTGCACTTATCCATGTGAAAGCGCCTGAGTATCTCATTGACATACTTGCCTTGAGACACAAATACTTCCCCATCTTTCTGCCACACTTCCATTCCTAGAAATTAGTGCATGAGGCCCATGTCCTTCATCTCGAACTCTCTTGCAAGATCCTCCTTGCAAGACTGTATCAGCTAGTCATCACTTGTCAAAATCAAATCATCGACATAAAGTACAATAATCAATGGCTTACCTTCTACCATGATTTGGTAAAGGTTCTCATCTGCTTCACTCTTAGTGAAGCCCAACCCAGTGAAATAGCTATTGATCCTAGTATACCAAGCACGAGGTGCTTGCTTCAGCCCATACAATGCTCGCTTGAGTCGATAGACATGCGACTCATGATCGAAGGTCTCAAATCCTTTGGGCTGCTCAATGTATACCTCTTCCTCAATCTTCCCATTGAGGAATGCCATCTTCACATCCATCTGATGGATCTTCCAACCCATTTAAGTTGATAGAGCTAGCATCAATATGATAGATGAGTACCTTGCTATGGGAGCAAAGGTCTCATCGTAGTCGATCCCCTCCACCTATGAGAAACATCGGGAAACAAACCTTGCCTTGTGTTTCTCAACACTGCCATCAACTGCCTGCTTTACCTTGTAAAGCCATCAGGAACTAACCACTGACTTGTCCCCAGGTCTAGGGACAACATCTGACACACTGTTCTGTATGATAGAATCGT
The DNA here is from genome assembly GCA_000404065.3 of Pinus taeda. Taxonomy (NCBI): domain Eukaryota; kingdom Viridiplantae; phylum Streptophyta; class Pinopsida; order Pinales; family Pinaceae; genus Pinus; species Pinus taeda. The sequence continues at coordinate 23,124 of APFE030780212.1, read as the reverse complement.
ACTCTTCTACCATTGTATCAACCCAGACTGGTTTCTACACTACCTCCTGAAAATAAGAAGGTTCGATCACTACACACTCACCAATCAGGGCCATGTAGCGAGTGTATCTCTCGATAGATATCCTCTGTCTGCACTGAGAGGATGGCTGCCCCACATTATCTCTCACATATAACATCAATCTGTCAGCTTCTCACGAGCGTTTCTGGCCATCTCTAGAAGACTCTCCAGGAGTGGTGGTATCCACTACTGAATCCTCAGCATGTGGCTGATCTACATCATCAGGAGGCTCCTCCTCCTTTGGAACTAAAAGTTCCTCATCACCATGCAACTTGAGCACCCTCTCAAGTGACACTCACATTGCTCTCTGCTTGTCAAACTTTAAATCCCTATGTATTACAGTCCTCTAACTAGCAGGTAGAAACACACGATAGTTGTGGGGTGTATTTTTGTACCCCACAAGTATCCCCAACTCAGCTGTTGGGTCTAGCTTCTTCCGAGCATCTTTGGTCACAAGGCAGAAAACTGGTGATTCAAATATCTAGAAGTGACTCACATCTGGTCGCTTCCCCAAAAAAGCCTCCATAGATGTCTTCATCCCCAAAATATGATGAGGACTTCTGTTTTGAAGGTACACTGCTGTATTGCATGCCTCAGCCCACAGATGAAGTAGTATGCCTTGGTCATGCAACATCGCTCAAGCTGCTCCCATAATAGATCTGTTCTTCCTGTCGACCACCCCATTCTGTTGTGGGTTATGGGGTGCTGTCAGTTCCCGTTTAATTCCTTCTACAGCACAGAAGTCTTTAAACTGCTGGGAAACATACTCTCCACCATTGTCACTACGCAAGGCTTTTACTTTCTTCCCAAATTCTTTCTCTACCAAGGCTTTAAACTCACAAAACCTCAAGAAGGTCTGATCCTTCTTTTGCATAAAGTAGATCCAACATCTACGAGAAAAATCATCAATGAAAATAACATAGTACCTTTGTTTAGCAGTGGAGGCTATAAAGAATGGGCCACATACATCTGAGTGAACTTGCTCCAGGATTGCTCTAGCTCTACTATCCCAATCTTGAAAGGAAGCTTTCACATACTTACCCAGGGTGCATCATTTGCATGTATCTGTTTGCTCCAGTTTCCCTTGGGTAAGTCAGTAGAAATTTGCTGCATGATCTTCAAGGCCCCGTGATGCATGATCTTGGCTTCGCACCACCTCTGCTTTGGAACTCAATGCAACACAATCTTCTACCTCTAGCTTGTAGAGATTCTTTACCTGAATCCCAATTTTCTTGGTCTATCCGCTGCTGATATGCCTTAGGAAAACTTTTCCTTTACTAAGGACTACATCGTAGCCTTTATCTTCTAGCATAGCAATAGACACAATATTCTTTTTTAAACCTAGTAAATAATTAGCAGTAGATAGGGTGAGAGGAGCACCATGCTCCCTCTGAAACACAACTATACCTTCACTTGAGACTCAATACTTTCCATCATCGCCCATCTTGATCCTCATCTGGAGATCCTTCTCCTCCAATGTACTGAAAAGATTCTTGTCACCCGAAATGTGGAAAGAAGCTCCACTGTCCAAGTACCAAAGACATCCCACCATGGATGAAACCATGCATGCAATAAGCGAGAAATCCAGCTCAAACTATGAATGTAGTGCATTAGCATCAGATCCCTTTGAGGAACCCTTCTTGGATTTCTTCTGTGGACAATTCCTAACATAATGGCCCACTTCATGACAATGAAAGCATCACACCTTTGTCTTGTCAACCTTCTTTCCACCATAAGAAGATTTGGATTGGGATGCCTTCCCTTTCCCTTTCTTAGCTTTACTCACTAAAACTAGATTTTCTTCATCATCTTGTTTTGATGAAGATCCATCCTGGGTGCTCCGCCTTATCTCCTCCTGCATTAGGTCTGACCAAATTCGTTCCCAATCTGGCAGTTTCTCTCTTCCATTAACCAAGTTTTGGTAGCTATGTCAGCTCTTTGGAAGACTAAGGAGTGCTAGACTCACCATGTCATCATCAGCTGTCATGACCCCTACACTTGCAAGCTCATCCCTGTAGGTGGTGAGCTTGTTCAAGAACGTCGAGATTGTGTCACCCTTTTTGCACTTGATCTTTCAAAGTTTGTCCTTCAGCGCCAACTTCCTCTGATTGCTGCTATTCTGATAAATATCTTTTAATGTTTTCCACATCGAAAATGGAGTCTCCTTCCCATGGAGGCTCAAGACAATGTGATCTCGAACTCCCTCTAGGAGGATTCTCCTTGCTCTAGCCACACACTTTTTCCATTCCTCTAGTTGAGTAGCATCATTTGGCTTCTGGACTTCTTGATCAATGAAGTCCTTTAGGCCGTTATCTTCTAATACTTCCTCCATGTGATCCTTCCAGGATATATAATTTGAACTTCCATCAAGGGCATATTCAAGTCTTAAATCACTGAATGCCATCGCTGAAATATATGTGATGTGATAAGAACTCAATTCAATATCCAGAAACCAAATTTCATACTTCTTCTGCTTGTATATTATTCTTCCTTGATCACCTTTGCTTCGATATCATGTAGAATTTCCCACTGTAGATCACCTGGTAATGCAATGTACTAAATCAAAACACTTGATCTACTTCTACAAACAATTTAGCAGAAGCTTAATCGAACATGGGCAACATCAAGCATGAAAAGATATAACTGAGAATGAGAAGTACTCAACCATAACATAGAAGATATATCACTAGGGAAAGCACCAGCCTAAAACCCCAACTCTGTATTATCATACAAGTGGAAATCTTGTTCAAGTTACAAAAAGAATCAACTCTCAGGCTATCTTGCTCTCTTTGTAATAAAAAAATACAGCTCATAGACTCAATAGACATAGAATATATCTTCCTCAAGCCCTCCAACCCTCCTATTTTCTTATGCAGTTTTGATTTGGGTCCGGTGATATCACATGTGTGAATTGGCCTCATCACACTCATTGTAACCTTAGGTCCAACTGTGCAATCCATAAGGAATAATATTCCTTCTACATGCAAGGAATATTCACCAAGGAATATCCTAGCAACTACTAGTACACTATCCCTCCATTTGATCTCAATTGGGTCTCTGACTGAACTGACATGCATGAGTTATCCATGAGTGAATACTCAGTTATCTAAAATACAGTAGTTACATGCATGCAAGATTAACTAACTGAACTCTCATTAATTTAACAAACTATTAAATTAATCTAACTGGACTTGACTAAGTTAAACTAAGTCAACTGATTTATATTACAATTCATCCTTATCTCTTTAACTGAAGGTTAAATTCCTCAATTAATGGAGAAATTGTTGCATGTCCCCACATAGACTTCAAATTTGATTTTCCTTAACTAATTAACTCAATATGAATTAATTAATTAATTTTCAAACTGTTGTTGATATCAAATTCGAATTTTACTTTCTATGTTTAGTCCAGGGACTGACTAAAATAAGAAGGGATCCCGAAATGCTATTTTTAGAAAAGCTATTTTTAGCACTTTCACTTTTCACACATTGTTGCTAAGATCACCAATGGCTGAACTACTATTTATATCCCGACTATTTATAACAATGCTATTTTTAGCATTTCTTGTTGCACTTTTCGACATTCAAGACTTCAGATATGACCAGATCATTGCATTTAAAGGATAAAACATGTGTTAGCACTCAAAATTAGTCTATCTATTACCATATCATACAATGATAAGTCATTTCAGGTCTCATGATCTTGCTCCATCATTAGTGCATAATTATTTCATATCTATTAGATCTCATCCGTCATCAAACACTTAGGTGCTTACTTAGTTCAGATCAAGAAAAGCATTAAAATCCCATAACATGCATATTTTATTTTTATCTAACTCTTCATAATATTTTCATCACTTGCACACACTCACACTTTGATCTTCACCTCCTTAAATAGTTTTAGCCTTTCTCAATACCTCGGGTCAAAACCATAGTCATGTCGATGGTATTCTTTGACAGGATCAATATTCTTTGTTGTGCTCATTACTATGGGCCAATATCATGGTAGGAACCCCTGGTATTGTTTAACCTAAATTTTCCATCCCATACATACTTTTCCTTTTGTGAAACTGTGTGCATACGTATATGCGCCTTTGATTATGAGAACTTGCGTGTATACATGAATTGGACTAAGTTAAACAACGTATACAACTTCATACATCCTCTTTCCACATTTTCTTAATTCTGATCTGTAATCGTTTGTCCCATCAACCTGTTCTTCTGTGCCATTACTTTGTTACCTATAAATTTTCCTGTTATAATGTGGGTTGTCATCACTTTATCATTTATGAACTGATTCCTTTGAACTGCCCTGCATTTTGTCACATTTGTAAACACAACTGCCATGCATTCTGTCACATTTTGTTTATACCTTTATCAAGTAGTCCATTCATCAAATAGGTTGTCATAAATGGCAACTCATCAGGTAGGTTTCCATCAAGGACAACACCTAATTCATAATGCCAATAATTTCCCATCTCAAGCTTATGATTCTGATCCGTAAACCTTTAACCCATTATTCCATTCCATAATTCTATCACCTTTGATTTAATATATATATTCATCTAGTTACCATATACCTATATGTTACAAGTGAGTTTCCATCAAGGACAACACATGTACCATAATGCCAACAAATTATTTATTTAAACTTGTTGTGAAATTGGAATAATTATATGATCTCAAAGATAGGTTCAAAAAGGTAACTAATTGCAAGTTACAAAGTTCGACTCTAAGATTTGAATTGGTTAACTTAGGATCTGATCATAAGCCCTAGAACATTAATTTAGGCCTTGGAATTTCACTGGATGAAATATTTTCTTTCATTCATTTGTTGAAAAGATATAAGGATATATTTTCATGGAATTATGATGATCTTAAAATCTATGACACATCCATCATTCAACACACCATTTCTATGCTTCCATATTTCAAGCCAATTCAACATAAGCTTCGGAAGATTCACCCTCACTTGGAGGCTCAGATTAACACTGAACTGAATAAGCTTCTCAAAGTTAAAATCATTTTCCCAGTCAGACATTCCAAGTGGGTATCAAACCTTGTGCTAGTTAGAAAGAAGAATGGAGATATTCATATTTGTATAGATTTTAGAAATTTAAACAAAGCCTATGAAAATGATACTTTTCCTTTATCTCTAATGGAACAAATTTTACAATCTTTTGCTAGTTTTGAACTAATGTCTTTCTTAGATGATTTTTCAGGTTACAATCAGATTCTTGTACATCCAAATGATAGACAGAAAACCAAATTTAGGACTAAGTGGGGGACCTATGCTTATCAAAAATTTGGAATGATTAATGCTAGAGCTACTTTCCAAAGAGCTATGGATATTGCTTTCAAAGGTTTGATCAATAAGACAGTTGTAGTGTATTTAGATGACATTACAATTTATTCTAAACAAAGGGGTAATCGTTTACATGATTTAAAACAAATCTTTGAAAGATGTAGAAAATTTGGAATCTCCTTAAATCCCAAAAAGATTTTTTTCTCTTAACGAAGGAAAAATTCTAGGCTTTATTGTGTCTAAAGAAGGAATATGCATAGATCCAGATAGAATCAAGGTGATATCTGAAATACCCTTACCACACAACAAAAAATCCATGCAATCCTTCCTTGGGTAGATTAATTTTGTTAAAAGATTTGTCCCAGACTTCTATCAAATTGTACTTCCCTTACAGGCTATGATCAAGAAGAAGTCAATTTTCAAATGGGGACTGATCACAAGAAAATCATTTGAGTCAATAAAACAGGCAATCATTGACGCCCCTTTGTTATCAACCCCTAATTTTTACAAACAAAATTTTCTTTATACTTTTTCTTCTGAACAATCCTATGCAACAGTTTTGATTCAACCTAATGAACAACAAATTGAAGCTCAAATTTCCTTCTTTAGTTCTAATTTATAGGGAGATAAGCTAAATTATTCATAGGTTGAGAAGCAAGCCTTTGTAGTCTTTAAGTCCATAAATCATTTCAAGCCTTTCCTCTCGAAAGCACATACAAAAGTAATTTCTCCTTTCCCTATAGTTAGACGATTATGTATCAAGAAAGAATTAGGAGAGAAAGGGGGAAATTGGGCTACTGCCCTGTAAGAATATGACCTAGACATCAAGCCAACTAAAATAGTAAGGGGTCAAGGTTTTTGTAGATTGATATTGGAGCTTATGTCAGTTCAACTGATGAAGATTTAGGCAATAATCTTCAAATCACAAAGATATGCCCCATTGACATTGAATCTCAATATACTAATTCAATTTTTTATTTGAAAAATGGTTATGCTCCCTTGGAACTGAATTACAAAAAGAAAAGAGCTCTCATACTTAAAGTTAATCAATATCAACTTGTCAATGATGTCTTTTTTAAGAGGAATTATGATTTTGTTTTTTTAAGATGTCTAGAAAAATTTGAAGCAGAAAAAGTCTTACAGGAGCTACATGATGGACCAACTGGTGGACACTATGGTGGAGACACCACTACTCATAAGATTCTGCATGACAGATACTGTTGGCCTACTCTATTCAAGGACACTCATGCCTATGTGATAAAATGTAAAGTCTACCAAACTGCTTCAAGAAGACAGAAGAAACCAACCTTACCTTTGCAACCAGTTAATATTGAGCAACCTTTTGAACAATGGGGACTGGAGATAATAGGTGAGATTGTTCCTAATTCTTCTAAGTAGCATAAATACATCTTGACTTGTCATGCGGAAAGAGTTATTTTTGCGGACAAACCTAACCTCCCTAGGAGTCTAAGACTCTCTAGTGACAAACAAAACAAACAAGAGAAATCCTTCTCTAAATATACATTATTCTATGAGAAACCAAGTGTTGTTCGATCCTACCTCAAATCCAACGCTTGTTGTAGCAGTCCAGCCTTGCTGATCCAGATGAGCTCCTCCTTCATTTAAAGACCTGCATACACTAACAGTCAAACGATTACATAACACCTGAATATTTCATAAAACAAAGCATATTCATCATATAGACCAAGGAGTACATGAAACAATTCATTAACAACAAATCATTGAGAAGAATGGACTTATTTGTATTAAGGAAACAAAAAAGAAACCATTACAACCTGAGCCTTGGTGTTGTGCAAGCTCCTCCCAGGGTCCAACAAGAGATTTCCTCTACTTTGACAAGCTCACCCACTTCCAATATGGAAACAAGAAAGGATGGTAATCTCTCCTCACAAGTTTACAATGGAAGTCCTAATTCCAGCAGCATCTACCCTTTGGAATGTTCAGCTTTCAACCTTCCCTCCTCTGGCCCAATTCCTGTATTTATAGTGTTCTAGAGGAAGTTATTCAGTTCCAACATCAATGGGATACTCCCTCTTTTGGATGGGGTAGCTCCTCTCTTGATGGGATAAGTTCCTCTATCATAGGGATGCATGAACCAACTGGAGGCGCTCAATACACGTCAAACATTCTTCTAGAAGGCTCTAGAAGTGACCACAATTAACTTTTTTAAGATGAAACTCGTGCCTTTTGACCTTTACAGGGGTACGCACCCATCCTTTGGCTTACAGAGCGTACAAGTACGTAGGTACAATGAGTTTGGGATGCGTACACGCAGGCAAGGTAGAGAGAACCTGCGTACCCAGAGATAAACATGTTTTTTAGTGACTTTCTCTCTTTTTGAAGTTTGACATGAAGAGCAGAGGTATTAGGCTTTGACAAGGAGGATAATATGACTATTGATGGAGCCATATTAACTGCAGATAGTCATGGTGACAAATTTCAGTGTAACATGACTGCTACAGATTATTTCACCAAATGGGTGGGAGCAATGCCCCTGAAGGTGACCAATTCTGAAAACATTATTGAATTTATCGATCAATTTATTATTACCAGGTTTGGTCTTCCTTATGCCATTATGTTTGATAATGCATCTTATTTTTCAAGAAATACCATTACTGAATTTGCTCTTAAAAGAGGTTTTAAACTCAAGTATTCTGCAAATTATTACCCTCAAGGAAACAAATTAGCAGAATCCACTAATAAAAACCTCATTAGAATAATCAAAGGAACGATTGACCAAAATCAAAGAAATTGGCACAAAGCTCTAGTTTTTGATTTATGGGCTGACAAAATCACTCATAAGGTATCTATAGGCACTTCTCCTTTTCAATTAGTGTATGGAAAAGAAGCTATTCTACCTCCTAATCTAGCTATTCCATCACTATCCCTAGTATAATCTATTGAAGAAAAAACTTCCTCTGCTTTACAATTAAGAATATCCTAAATTCTTAAGCTAGAGGAAGAAAGGGATAAAGCTAGACAAGTTCATGCCCATCATCAACAATTAGTTATATCTTCATTTGACGCAAGTTCAGTTAATAACAATTTTTTTTGAAATTGGCAATTTAGTTATGAAATGGGACAAAGCTCATGAAGAAAAATGAAAACACACAAAGTTCCAGAAATTATGGCTAGGCCCATTTCACATTGTTGAAAAACCAGGCCCATCAACCTTTATCCTCAAAGACTTTTAGGTAAACAGGTGTTGAAAAATGTGCAACAAGAAATGTTAAATCTAGAATGTGCTATAAATAGAAGTCTTAAAAATAGCATGTCTAAAAATAGCAGTTTGCCAGTGAGGTCATTGGCCACCTTGGGTGAGAGGTGAAACTACTAAAAATAGAAACTTTTAAAAATAGCATTTCTGGGTCCCTTCCTATTAATAACAGTCCCTGGTCTATCTATAGGAAGTAAAATCGAATTTGGTCTTAACAACAGTTTAAAATATTAATTAATTAATTTTCCATGAGTTAATTAGTTAAGGAAAAGCAAACTGAAGTCTTTGTGTGAACATGCACTAATTTCTCCACTGATTGAGGAATTAAGGATGAGTTATATATTGAGAGGATCAATTGACTTAGTTTAAACTAGTCAAGTTCAGTTAGATTAATTTAACAGGTTGTTAAATTAATGAGATATAGTTTGTTAATGCTTGCATGCATGTGACAACTATTATTTCAGATAACTGTGTATTCACTCAAGGATAACTGATGCATGTCAGTTCTGTCAGATACCCAGTTGAGATCAGATGAGGGAACAAATGCTTGGATCTTCCTAGTGAATATTCCTTGCATGTAGGTGAAACTAGTGTCCTCAAGGATTGCATAGTTGGTCCTGAGGTTGACAGCAAGTATGATCTGGGGCTAATTCACATATGTTTTTGTAATTGGAACCCAATCAAAATTGCACAAGGAAATAGGGGATTGAAGGACTTGTGGCCTATATATTGAGGCCTAGGTAGTCTATGATCATCATCATCAGAGTACAAAGAGAGAAGGATAGCTATTGAGCTGATTCTTTTTGTATGTTGAGGATTTCCACTTGATTGATAATACAATGTTAGGGTTTTATGCTGGTGCTTTCCCCAGTGATATATTCTGTGTTATGTGATTCATTCCTTCTTATCAGTTATATGTATTCATGCTTGATGTTCCTCATGGTTGATTAGCCTTCGCAAAGTTTATGGTAGATGTAGATCTAGTATTATGATTTAGTACATTGCATAGATCAGTTAGATCTGCAGGTAAAATTTCTACATGATATTAGTGAGCTAGCTGATTTATAGAGAAAATTATACATGGTATCAAAGCATAGGTGATCAAGGAAGAACAATACAGAAGAAGGAATTCAAAGTTTATTATTCAAGATATAGATCTCAGTTCTTATCACATCCAGTTCATTGATGGCTTTCTATGGTTTGAGGCTTGAGTATGCCCTTGATGGTAGCTCAAACTATATAGCTTGGAAGGATCGCATGGAGGCAATATTGGAAGATAATGGCCTTAAGGACTTCATTGATCAAGATGTCCCTAAGCCTACTGATGCTACTCAGGTTGCAGATTGGAAGAAGTGTGTGGCTAGATCTAGGAGAATTCTCTTGGAGGGAGTTTGAGATCACATTGTTTCAAGTTTCAATGGGAAGGAGAATCCACATGCAATGTGGAAGACATTGAAAGATTTATATCAGAATAGTAGTGATCATAGGAAATTGAAACTGAAGGAAAAACTTTGAAGGATCAAGTGTGGAAAGGATGAGACGATCTCTATGTATCTGAACAAGCTCACCTCATGCAGGGATGAGCTTGGAGGTGTAGGGATTGTGACCTCAGATGATAATATGGTGAGTCTAGCAATCCTTGGCCTTCCTAAGAGCTGGCATAGCTACCAGGACTCAGTTAATGGAAGGAAGAAACTGCCAGATTAGGAACGACTATGGTCAGATTTGATGCAGGAGGGATTAGATGGAGCACCAGAGACAATTATTCATCCATGGAGGCTGAGGAGAACTATGCCTTAGCGAGTAAGGAAAAGAAGGGAAAGGAGAAGGTTTCTCTTTCTGAACCTAGTTCTTCCAATGATGAGAAGAAAGTTGACAGATCGAAAGTGCAATGCTTTTATTGTCCTAAGGTGGGCCATTATGCTACAAATTGTCCATGGAGGAAATCCAAGAAGGGATCTAGGGAAGGATCTGAAGGTGAGGCACTTGCTTCACAGTTTGAGTTGGATTTCACACTCTTCACATGCATGGTTTCATCCATGTTGGGAAGTGATTGGTTTCTTGATAGTGGAGCTTCTTTCCACATGACCGGGGACAAGAGTTTGTTCAGTACTTTGCGGGAGAAAGATCTCCAAATACTCATAGCGATGGGTAATGATGAGAAGTATAGTGTCTTAGGTGTAGGAACGATTATTTTTCAGAGGGAACATGGAGCTCGAATTACCTTGACCGATGTCAAGTATGTACCAGGATTGAAGAGAAACTTGGTGTCGATCGCGATGCTGGAAGACAGAGGCTATGATATAGTCTTAAGTAAGGGAAAGGTTTTCCTTAGACACATCATCACTAGAAAGGTGAAGCAAATCGGTTCACGAGTCAAGAACCTATATGCTCTTGAGGTTCAAGATGCATGCAAAGCCTGGAGCAGCAAGGAAACTGATGGAGACTTGGTGTTTGATAGGGAGGGTATGTTACCTCTCAACATGCAGTGCCAGAAGAAGTCTCAAACAATTGTGGAGGAGCCACGATTGGTGCAGTAGGTTCAAGAGGTTGTGGAGCAGCCACAACAAGGGAAGCTGAGAGGAGATAGAGTAGAGACATCGACTCATGCAGAGACCTCCAGTATGGGGAAACTTCGAGCCAGGTGGGCAAAGGGATCACATGCAGCCATGCCTCCAAGTAGGAGGTGGGGCAATGTGGAGTGATTGTCCCAAGGAGGAGGGGCAGAATCTTTGAGGTACCCAACCTCCTGGATGAGACCTTGCTGCGGGAGCCGCGATGTGGAGTAGCAGGAATTGACTGATTGGGTAGAGACAGATGCGGATGGAGCAGTAGAGAGAGTGACAGTGTAGGGAATCCTGAGACAACACATAGCTAGTAGGCTGCAGCAATGCGAGAGACACAAGTGCTAGGTGGCACAAAGAGGTGTGCAATGGTGCGAGATGCATGGAGATGTTGCAGTAGCACAGATGTTAGAGAGGGAGCACTTGTCAAGAGATGGTAGAGCTTCAACATCAGAGTATGTTCATAGCCCAACAAAGTGGTCAGTTGGGAGTGTTTTGTTCCAAGTGTTGTTGGAGCAAGTGGACCGGGTAGATGTGTTGCATGCAGTACATTCCAGAGTTATAGGATCAGGTTCGAGAGGAAGCCTTTCTTGTTGAGAGGGAGCATTGAAAAACGTGCAACAAGAAATGTTAAATTTAGAATGTGCTCTGAATAGAAGTCTTAAAAATAGCATGTCTAAAAATAGCACTTTGGCCAGTGAGGTCATTGGCCACCTTGGGTGAGAGGTGAAACTGCTAAAAATAGAAAGTTCTAAAAATAACATTTCTGGGTCCCTTCCTATTTATAGTAGTCCCTGGTCTATCTATAGGAAGTAAAATTGAATTTGGTCTTAACAACAGTTTAAAATATTAATTAATTAATTGTCCATGAGTTAATTAGTTAACGAAAAGCAAATTGAAGTCTTTGTGTGAACATGTAGTAATTTCTCCTTTGGTTGAAGAATTAAGGATGAGTTATATATTGAGAGGATCAATTGACTTAGTTTAAACTAGTCAAGTTCAGTTAGATTAATTTAACAGGTTGTTAAATTAATGAGATATAATTTGTTAATGCTTGCATGTATGTGACAACTATTATTTTAGATAACTGTGTATTCACTCATGGATAACTGATGCATGTCAGTTTTGTCAGAGACCCAGTTGAAATCAGATGAGGGACAATGTACTAACAGATGCTTGGATCTTCCTAGTGAATATTCCTTGCATGCAGGTGGAACTAGTGTCCTCAAGGATTACGTAGTTGGACCTGAGGTTGACAACGGTATGATCTGGGGCCAATTCACATATGTTTTGTAATTGGACCCCAATCAAAATTGCGCAAGGAAATAGGGGATTGGAGGACTTGTGGCCTATATATTGAGGCCTAGGTAGTCTATGATCATCATCATCAGAGTACAGAGAGAGTAGGATAGCTATTGAGCTAATTCCTTTTGTATGTTGAGGATTTCCACTTGATTGATAATACAGTGTTGGGGTTTTATGCTGGTGCTTTCCCCAGCGATATATTCTGTGTTATGTGATTCATTCCTTCTTATCAGTTATATGTGTTCATGCTTGATGTTGCTCATGGTTTATTAGCTTCCGCAAAGTTTATGGTAGATGTATATCTAGTATTATGCTTTAGTACATTGCATATATCAGTTGGATCTGCAGGTGAAATTTCTACATGATATCAGTGAGCTAGCTAATTTGTAGAGAAAATTCTACAACATGGATGTTCTTCTTGTTAATAGGCTAGTTTTGAAAAAATATTTTTTTAAGGATACCTATCCTCCTATAAATATGTAAATAATCATATGCACATATCGATGTTTTTTTTTAACTCTAGTAATGTTAGGTAAACACCTTTGTCTTCACAATGGGGTCTCTCATCATTTACGTGAAATTTGACTGATTAAAGAAGAGGTCTTAGAAATAAAATTATAACATTGAAGTTTAGTATTACATCTATTACAAAGATCTGAAATCTTTATATCCATTAAATTGTAAATGTTTCATAACTTGGAAACTTTATAAATTCTGGTTATCCTATGACTAGTCATGCAAACTTTTTCTTTAAAAAGTAAATACTATTGTGAAGTTTTAGCATCTTTTGGCTTCAATTATCATCCATTAATCTTAAGGAGTGAATATACCTCCCCATCCACTATTTTTTATTTTTTTATTTTAAGAATGTAATTCAAATATATATAAAACTTGAAAGATAAGAAGTCTTGACGTGAGCCAACTTAGCATGATCATGGGAAACTAATGATATTGACATTATCAACAATGGTTACCAAACCAGGATATTGGCTTACGATTATATAACCATAAGACAATAGGTCTCATCACGAGCTGACTTTTTCAATATCATTATAACTGTGAATGGCATTGTCATAATTTGGTTACCAAACTAGGATAATGGTTTTCAAGTAAACTTAAAAAAAAGAGACAAAAATTATAAAAGAAAAGATTAAATACCTCTAAGAATATTACTATGAGTGGATGGGATACTAGTATATCTTTGGTTAAATGGTAACCCTATCGAGGCTATGGATGTCTGCTGGTAACAGTGGCTCTACCAGTGACAAAAAAGGTCTATCTTAAAAGCTAAGCTTCTATAGTTCTTAACTTTATCTTTATAACTGATTAAATTACCAACAAGGGTAATAAATATTTTCATCAACAAACATGCTATGAGATAATTCACAAAATGCTGAGTTCTTTCATTTAGAGTAATCTTTATCAGTCAAAACTTCAAGTATTTTTACCTTTCTAAGTCTTTTCCTTTTATAGTTTAAAACTTCATTTATTTTTTTAACAGAGATAAATGTTTCACCCAGTATGTCGCCAATTGTTGTACTACTCAACAACCCACCCATTAAGGCTAATAGTAGAACTAATAAATAATGGGGACCCTTTTGATTTAGTATAAAATCCTTTAGTTATAAAATAAGACAATATTAATTTTAGTTTTCCAAAAAACTTGACTAAATGAGAAATCTCCCTTATCGAAGACTTCATGTCGGAGATTAGGCCAATAAGACATATTAACAAATATGCTACCCGTATGATTTTGTTTAAAATATATTATTGGCAGAACCTTATCAACATATTTTAAATATTGTAACATGTCCCCATAGGATAAGCTGCGATAAAACCTTCCCCGATTAAAGTTTTCAAATATTTTAAGCCTAAAAGTAATAAGGCGCTTCCTTGAAAATATAATAATAAAGGTCTGACCCCATAGGATTTCCACATAGCATTATCAGAGCTTTTGAATATCAAAGTTTTCAATGTAAGCATCACTCTAAATGCTCCAATATCCCGATCCCCTGATCCTCTGAAATCTATTTTCGCTCATCCTCCGATATATGACATCGCCAATACTCCAATATCCTCACATCACCGATCTATGATATTCCCAAACCTCCGATCTCTGATAAACTCCCCCTATCCATATCAAAAATTTCATATCGGGATAGCCAATTGGTTGTCACTCTTTCCAACCCCCGTTATCAAATCTCATATACAAGACCTCTAATATCCCTTCCTGCTTATATTTTTTTTAGCCGTTACTTTTTAATAATAAAAGCCTATCAGAGAGTGAGAATATCACATGTTTCAATGATACAACCATAAGATTTCTCCGATATAATCCTCTGATATGCTGATGTGTATGAAAGCCCACGTGAATCCATGTTTTATCATTTAATGGCCAAATGTAACAAATTTGTGACTTCAAAGTTCTAAATGATTTCATTATTGCGACATGATGTCACTAGATTTTTCTCATAAAGGACATAAATTGATATGAAATTGGTTATTAGCCCTAAGGAATGCTTTAGTTAAGGAAGTCTCCACTTATTCCCGTGTTTTCCTTTGTAGGTTAGTCTTGATAAGCAAAGCTCAGCAAAAATGTTTAGGGAAACTAAACCCAGGAAGAAACCCATTGTTCAACAACATCCAATCGCTCCTCCACCTGAAGCTACTGAAATGCTTGCATTATTCTCAAACACAACCTGCACTCCTGATGCTGGAAGCTCTTCTTGGGAAGCCATTTATAAACTCTTTGAAGATGAAGAACCCAGGGAATAGAGAAAATAGCCACAGCCGAGGGTTCTGCCCCTGTTTCTGAAACCACTTATTGTGACGTCACCAATTCATCCCTTTATAAAATTGTAGCCTGACCCAACATATTTCCCTATACATATATGGTTAAATGGGTTATTGACCATTTGAATACTATAGAAAATAATTTCATGACTAAGAGGAACATAGTTATTGGTTCATTCACCAATAATGATTTGAGCAAGATGTATCAGGTACTGCCGCCCAAAAAAAAAAATTACGACAAGAAATTTTTAGAGAAATTCATGAAAGAAAATGAGGATCAATCACAGGTCATCAAAGGATGGAGAAGGGATGCCAACAACCATAAGTTTGAAGATAAGGGTATGTATTCTATTGCTTTCATTGCCAAACCATTCTATTATATAACTGTTATGATGTGTAGAATTTTTGGTTACCCTAATACCCAAAAATTCTTAGACTAGTGGGTACCCTTAATTGATGCTGCCTCAGATGGATATGTTATGGATTGGGGAATTATATAGTCTGATAGTATAAACACCCAAATCCTGAATTATAGGAAAAAGCACAATTTTTGCTAAGAACATTGTCCCCCCTTTCTATATGAGCACCTATATAATGGATGCTCTCTATTTCACCTCTGATTTTACATCTATGGGATGGACATGGACCATAGAAGACCCTATGTGATCAAGTGCTCAAAATTATGCTAAAAAATTAAAGTTTCAGAATCTTGTTAAAATCATTTTGATATTGAAGAGCTCGTCATTCTGAATCCAACGGTGTGAATGACACTCAAATCCAAGTTCGTATGCAGAAGTTAGAGCAAGTCAAAGTTCAAGTTTGACTTGTCTATGTGGCAGGATTCGATGACATGTCAAGGGTCCCAACGAATGGGGAAGTGACAAGGGGCAGGTTGCCACTGGGTCCCACATATCGAATATTGAGGAAAAACAAAGGATGTAGGACAAGAATCGGCCCCCGACAGGTTGGGTTGCTATTTGCGATAATCACATATCGCACCCAAAACCCCGCTATTATTTGTTACCATTGATAAAGTTATGATTGCGATGACTGCTCATACACGATACTTTATTATGTTATAGTTTAATGTCCTGGTGGGTCTGTGATATCGCATCGCAACGTTTTACTGTGTTAAGATCCCGCAACTGATTGCCGATTGTGATGAGTGATAAGACCCCGTATGCAGAATTTTATATGATAGTTTAATACCTAGGCGGGTCTACAATACTACAATCATAGTGTTTCCATGTTAACAAAAACTTTGGCTAATGAAATTCGCCAATTGTGATGAGTGATGGGTGTTGTAGTTAATTATCCCTGACGGGTCCGCAATATCAGAATCACAATGCTTTTCCATTCCATATGAGCCCACATCACTTGCTGATTATGACTTGCGATATGGATGACAAGATATAGCCCACCATGCGGTGAATTTCTCGCTCTGTTAGCATATTTTGGAGTGGAAATGGGGTTTTTTGGTTGGTTTTGGAGCACTTTGTGGAACAAATAGTGGGAGAACTAGGAGAACTCATAAATTCTTCAGTTCTTATCCAAATTGGATGCAAAAAGAGGTTGGATGGCCATTTTTGAGTATTCTGAACTCATTGAGACAGGTTTGTTTCCGGGAAAACTAGTGTCTTTTTGATCTGCTAGTCCCACTAAGATGGGTAGCTATCTTAGAAACAAACAATCAAATCACTTTGCGATTTCCTTTATGTATGATAGATAAGAGAGAAGAAAATGGGACCAGCCTAGATCTTCCGTTAGACTCCTTGCTTGATTTCTCCCTCCCTTGATAGAGCTTGCAACTTCTCTCCTACTTGTCCCGCTTTAGAGAATACCTGTAGAGTCAAAGTAACAAAACACCATCAAAGCATCTCGATCTATAATATCATAAACAATGCAGAATCATAAATACATTAACCATACAATTGCATTCACAAATAACAAGATTATATGGAGGAAAACTCAAAGAACTTTATTAATATTAGAAGAGAGGATTACAACCCAGCTATCTGATCCAGCATCATCCTCCCAGCGTCAAAGCCCTCTCCACCTCATGAAAAGCAATATTACCCTACAATACAATGTCTCTTCTCAAAGATAAACTAACAACACTTCCTTACAAATTACAAAATTCCAGCTTCTAGATCTCTCATATGAGGGATCCATTTATAGATGTCTTGCAAGGGTGCGAGTCAGCTCTGGGTTTTTGATTAGTGTCATTCCACTGATAGTTCTTGGTTTCACTTGGAGATTTCATTGATCTCTTACTCATCCCTAGGTGAATTCAAAGAGGCAAGTGTCATAGGAGAAGTTTCTAGAAGATTCCATGAGCATCCACTTAGAAAACTGTCTCAACCATTTGTCCATTCTCGCTCATCACACCCTACAAAAGGCTTCTTCAGTATGCATCGCACCTTGACCATGGAACAGTCAATATGGTCCAGTTTTGGCCAATTTTGAGTGGTTTTTCAGGTGGAACTTCTAGGAAATGATGTAATCAGTTGACCATGATCCTTTAGGGTATGAAACAACACTTTTAGGGGTTAAAGAGCCCTTGGTTTATCGACATATATGATTGGGGTTGAAGTGCCCAAATATGTCTATAACAGTTGCCCCCTAAAGCATGAGGTCGTAAATCTTTTGATGTCGGGTGAAATGCTTTATCATGAGGATCCGAGGTATTCGAAATGGAAGTGACCTGTATAAAATACAATACAATACATCATCACCATATTATTTTCATGATCTAGCTGAGGCGGGCATTCCCATGCTCAGCTTTATAAATTCATTTTCATGTACATAGTGACAGATAATCATCTGCTGTTGCAGAATGGTGATTCTTTGTATGCAGAGTCATCATCCCTTATCTTGGAGGATCATCTGTGCAGCTTCAGTGTACATTTGATTCTTTATATTCCTAAATATATCATAGCCTGGATGGATGAAACTAGATCTGGGGTCTTCAAACTCGTTCAATCTTCACCCGATGTACAAGTCGATCCATGTGAAAAGATGTTCTGAAGTCGAACATGGAAAGACATCCCCTGATTACCAGCCAATAATGTAGGCTATTAACAAACACGAGAGGAATCACTGATAATGATAATGAACCTCAAGGTACTACAATACAGTTCACGTGGTGTGAATATACGAGCCAATGTCGAACACCACGCAGAATCTTTTGGTTGAAGGCCATTGATGTAAACCTGTCGTTGGAAGTGAGAAACTTGCCATTGAGGCATGCAAGCTTCAAAATACTCAAAGGGTTGTTTCTAAGCCAACTTCTTGGATAATGAGCTGATCTTGACAAGAAGTGACCCATCGTAGGAGGGCCTTAATGTATCCCACATCTACGACACAAAACAAAGAAAATGATTTTCTGGAGGTGAAAACGATCTGATGATACAAGGTTCAAGAATGGTAGTCATGAAAAATGGAGGGTGAAGGTATTAAATTGGATGAAGCATTAGCTGGGTGGTGAATTCTCTGAATGACTTCTCTTGAACATTTCGGCTACACTGAGATGGATTGGTAGTTTTAACCCCAAAAGATGGATGGTGTGGAGAACCAATGGTGATATGACCGGTGAATGGAATAACCCAAATTGACTCAATCATGGTGATGGAGTGTGTTAGCGCTTGGAATTCACCTAGGCTGAGATAGACAAACTCTCAAGGCTACATCAAACCATTTCACCTCGTAGCTAGCCCTACGAGGTATGAGAAGGCTCTCTCGGGTCAGATTCGGTAGATATTTCAATATGATGAGTTGACCCAATTAGGAATAAATATTTTAGGCTAGTAAATTGATTAAGGGGGGTTGATTTAAAGATTTTGGTTTTTTGGTGGCAATTGGAGGGAGTGCAATTCAGGGTGCGGGGATTGAGCACAGTTTTTGCAGGGGAATCTTTGGGGCAAGGTAGGAGTAAGTGTTGATGCTTTAATCTGAGATGGATGATCAGGGATGATAGAGAAGGAGCTA
>APFE030780208.1:19880-90815 GCA_000404065.3 Pinus taeda | reverse complement strand
ACCCTTGCATGTATATAAGGTGACTTATGGAGTACATATAAAAAATGCTTTATTTATTTACCATACCTTTCATTTATTTATATTTTTATTAATTATGCTTTATTTATTTACCATACCTCCCATTTATTTATATTTTTATTAATTTACCATACCTCTTTTTAAATATGGTATTTGGGCCTTTGGCCCATAGGATTCACTTAAATAAAACCTATTCTTGAAAATAGGCAAATGGAAGGTTGTAACTCCTAATTTCAAGGGCTAAATTTACCTTTTTTACCCTCTCCCTTAAAATAAGGTGGGCTATTTGAGGTGATTTGTAAAAATGTACTATGATACAAAATATTAGCTCACTAAAAATTTAAAACCCCTTAATTTCGCCAAAGGGCAAACATTCGCCCCTAAAATCACCCCTAAGATTCTCATCTATCTCTTGATGCCACCATGTAATGCTATCCATATGAATCTCGTTTGATGTGGTCCACCATACAAATGCAGATAATTTTGATATGGAACGTCGTAGTTCTTAGGGGAAGTCATTGTTCACACACCCACGCACGAGCAGAGGATAATGACACTGCATAGTAAATATTACATTATATAAAAATTGATTATAAAATATCTGACTACATAAAAATAAAAAAAATAAAACAAATCATGTTTTTGACATATGTACTCTTAGAAGGTTCAAATGGTCATGTGATTTCAACCTCAACCACCTAGACTTCAGAGAAGGTCCACAACATTTACATCCATGATACCCTTTTGTTACAATACCTATGAAATTATTGTATACAGGCCGACACATTAGCAAGCATGAATATTTGAACAATTTCAACGAATTAAATTAATATGCGAAACAATATTGCTACTAAACAAATAAGTAAGAATGTAATTTACTAGAGAAAACTCTTACGCGTAGATAATCATATATGGTGTAAGCACATATGAAATCCTCTCTATTGTGATGCGTCTTGATACATTTACACATATATCCCTTCCCATAATTCCTTCAATTCATCTACCAATGGTTGTAAGTAGACATCCATATTCTTCACTTATCTTCTACCAGGGACTATGAGAGCCAACATGAGATATTCATTCTTCATAGACAACCATGGGGGGATATTGTTATTGATCTCTACTACAGGCCAAAAAAATTAGTTGGTGTTTTGGAGGGAATATGGGTTGACACCATCCATGGTTATGCTGAGTCATAAACTTCATACTTCATCCTTTAATTTTTCATGCCATGTATCCTCTATATGCTTCATAGCTATTGAATTTGTTAGGATTAGCATAACTCCCAACTCACTTCTATGTGAGGCATGTCATCCATGCAACTTAGCTAATTCTTTGCAATGAAAGAGTCTTTGAATCCTTGGGATTATAGGCATGTGCCTCAATATCTTATGAGGAGGACCATGTGATTTACCCATTTTTTTTGAATTATGGTGTCTATCATTCCCACATTTTAGACATATCTATTTTTTTTCATATTCTCTACCATATAGAATACGCTCATTCAGATATGCATGATATGATATGTACTCAACACCCAATATTTTCAACAATTACTTTGCCTCTGCATAGCTACCTGACAAGGCATTATCGCTCAGAGTAACCTTATCTTTCAAATTATATTTAACTTTCATAAAATTGACCATTTTTAATTTTGATTGCGAGACAAAATAGAAGGAACTTGATTGGTCATGCAAGTCAATTACCTTAGTATTACTGAGAAACATGCATTTGACATGCCAAATTTTTATTTCACATTGTAAAAAAAGACCGTTGTCCACAGCTAAGTAGACTTTGACTTGCCACTAGGTCCAAAGAGAGGGGTGGTGGAATAAGATTTCAAGCTTTCAAATAAGGTATCAATGATATGAGCATCATCCCCTAACTAGTCGTTCTGGAATGCATCTAACAACATTACCTACATTGCGATCATATCAAGTAAGTAATCATTGATACCAACCTCCATTTCATTTCTTGCATTGCCAACTTGTGATGAAGAACTATTATTGTTGTATTCATTCCTAAATGGAGAATCTAGACGTAGTGGGAATTGAATAGGTGGTTGATTCAACCATTCTTTGTATGCTTTGTTTCCAATTTTTTATCTTAATGAATCCTTCTCTCGAGTTGACATTGTAGTGGGGTGCTATGGAATATGGTTAGTGGGTCATTCATCATCACTAAAATCCTACTTTTAAAAAATATTGAATATCATTAATACAATATCAGTGATATTAGTAAGCACGTCAATGAAATTGGTTTGTTGAAATTATTACATTATACCAAACTATTATTACCATTTTTTATCTAAGATTGGGGCTCGAATATTTCATGTTCCAATTGGCAAGGTAAATAGGCTGTCCATTTTCATTTATCAACTTCTTGTGATATGATACTCCTGATAAGAGCTTCTGACGTTGTTGAGAATATGGAGTAATATTTTTTTCATTTGAACTGGATTCTGGATTAGGTTCCTGTAAATTTGGATGTTTTTTAATTCAAATTGACATTCATTAAAATAAAATCAATTAGATAATCAAAATACAAATAAAATTTGAACTTACTAGAGATGGAAAGGGAGAACTCCATGAAGGACTTCGGTCAACAATATGGAATGAGCTAGAATTTAAACAATTCACCGTTTGTATTATTAAGATTTTGTCCTTACATTTGATAAAAATGAGAAATAAAAATATGTGTGCATATCCAAAATTAATCTCGACAACCATATAACCACAGTCTAAATTTCAATATAGTTTTGAAACCATTTTTCAAGATTAAGACAACTTTAAGGGGAAAATGTATACTATGAACTACTGTAATTCATGTGGATACATCATAAAGGATACTTTGATATTAATATGCCATCTATGTAAAAATGAAATTTCAGATAACTTTTAAACTCAACCAGTGCACTTCTTAGAACAAAGTTCACCGATACATTCAAAAAATTAATAGCATTGGGACATTCAAGTAATACTCGCACCGGTTTTTAGCTTTATTGTGAAAAATTATGTTACCATATCAGTGCTCATCTACAAAATACCTTGATGTGTTTCAAAGAAAAACAACATCGCTACGCACGCTTTGTTTCCACGATTTTAAAAAAATAAAAATGAATTCAACCAAATCCGTGTTGTTATATCAATTAGAGCACCAATTCTTTTAAATAAAAAACAAATTGTTGCGTTAAAAAAGTTAATCACATCGTTTCAGGATTTAAAAAAATGTATCATGTCGGTGCGTTGAAAAAATTTGGCACCTTGGAAATTTTGGTGCAATTTTTTATAAACTCACTGGTGTGCTTGATCATTGACAACTCCAATGTGTGGAGAAATTGAAAAAAAACACGATTCTTTTTTCTTTTTTTAAAATTAAAAAACAAAAACAATTGATTTTCTGAAATCTAATTTCAAAAAGTGTTTTAAATAGTAAAAAGTTATTCACCATTTCATTATTTTATCCAAAATTTCGAGTGAATGGTTCACAAGAGAGACATACCAAAAGTGTTGTGTAACAACATAGTAATTTGGAGAAGTAAAACTATTCAGAAGATCATAAGCTGAAAGGTATGGTGATTCACTCAAAATCCCACATAGTGATTTTTTTTTTAAAATTTTATTATTTACTTTACTAATAGAACGTTTACAATTTTTGTTAGGGTTAAATTGAAAGAAAGATCATTTGCAAGAGAGAAATGATGAGAGCACTATGGAGATGCAAATATTTTGGATCCATTTTAAAGATCACGAAGTTGGAAAAGTATGGTGATTCACAACAAAACCTTGGATAACAAAAATCTTAAATTTTACTATTAAAATATTTTACAATTTCTGTTGTATTTTTTCACAATTCAGAAAATAAAAAATAAAAAAACTTGTATAATAAATTTTTTACTATAGATTTTACTAGTAAATTTTTTTTATGATCTTCTTTCCTATTTAAATTTCATTGAAATTTAGAAAAAATAAAAAAAGCTCAATACTTACCTTAAATCCTTGTTTCTTCTTACAAAATTTCACCTTAAGGTTTAACTTCCTTCCTCCCACTTCAACAATTATGGTTTTTTCAATTTAGGCATTTTTAGATTAATGCATTTGTGTACTTACTATATATAGGGCATCTTGACATGTAAAGTAGGGAAATCAATAACTGAATTAAATTCAAAAACCTTGTCATCTCCTCTCCATTTTTAAATGGCTATATGTTTCACGATGCGTCCTCCGTAATATAACGCACTGTTCTTCCTATGTAATACAAATACACCAATAATTCTACACTCTCTATTATGTCGCAAGTCTGTTAATCGTTGCTCCTAGAGTAATATAAAAAACTAATGTACCCATGATGGTGTTGAACAATTAAATGTTCAATGCATTTAATGTTCTAAATGTACCAGTGCATTTATTTAGACAAACACACCGGTCACTAGATCTTTTTTTGGTGAAAATTATTTGATTTATTTGTAAAATATATTTAATGGTTTCTATATCGAATGCTACAGGTTTTATATTGATAAAATGTGTTTGAGAAGGTCTCAAGTAAATGCAATATTGATCAACACAATGATAATATATACAAAAGTCAGAGAAGGAAGGTCTTTGTAAATTCTTTACAAAATTAATATGTTTGAACTATATGTAAGTTTAAATAATATGTATTGGTTGGTGTGTGCCATATAGAGCCAAAAAGTGAAGAAGGTCGATAATATTATTTCTAATATAAGTGAAGAAGAGTGTAAATTCCTGATAGAAAAATTACAAAATGATGGATCGGGTGAATGAAAAAATACTATTCAATATGATTTTTTTTTTTTTGAATTTTCATTAATAATATAATTAAGAATATTAGAGAACATGTTTCAAACCACTTATCAATTCATATATGTTTAATTTTATATAGGGAGAAACAAAGAAGGAAAAGATTAATGTCATTCTAAGAAAAGAAAAATTATAGAACATGTAAATGACCATGAATTAGTCCTTAGCTGATCTAGAGTAGTGTTGGAGGTTAACAAAAGAGGGGAAATAATTTACATAACTATGAGAGATCTAGTGGAATGACTGTATAGACATACTTTCCACTTACAATAAAAAAATCAATCCAATGATTCTAAGAACCAAATTACATCTAAACTAACAATGAAAGCATTTCTAAGAGAAATGGTCAATGAGCATATCAAACTTGCAATAGAAAAAAACATAATCAACAAAAAATCATCATAAGGTAATATTCCTAATTGTATAAAATTATTTTCTAGAATTATATGTTTATATTAATACAAACCATTAATTTATTGATATTAATTTTGTTATATCTAGTTTTCATATATCATTATAAAAATAACTTATTACTTTTTTCAAGAAGATTATGAAAATCCCAAATGACCAACATGCTGATATGCAAAACATGCCAGTAGGAATGTCCAAAAAAGTGTATAAGGAGATGGTAAAAGAAATGGACATGATTGCATGACAGAAGGAGCCATCTAAATAACAACGTGATTCAAATGTATGCAATCATTATTGAATTTGTACGTATAAAAAAATAATTTAGCATTAACTATTAATTTTCAAGTATTTTCTTGTAGAAAATAAAACAAGATGGAACTCATTCAACGCATAAAATAGGACAAGAAGGAAGAAATGGATTGATTTAAATTTTGTGAGTAATTGTTAATATTTCCTTATAAGAACACAACGTTTCATTTTTGTATATTTTATTTTTTTTTAACAAAACCATCCTTGAATGTGTTCAAATAGGTGCTAACATACAAAGAAGAGCCATTGGGAAAATTGATTGACATTGGGTTAAATAAGGGTTGTGAGTATATGTTAGCATATAAACAATTAATTGTGGAATTCGTAAGTATCTATGTTGTTTTACTTCTCCAAGTTTATAATTAATAGAACAAAAAAAATATTTATATTAAATATATGATAATGGATTTTAAAACATGCAGGAAACAAAACATGGAACTACGCTAGTAGAAGGATTGTTACAACAAGGCATGAGACTTGGTTTTTAAACCATGTGCATAGTTTATGAGACACTTATTTATATGGTAAATTTCTATTCGATTTATGTTGATGCATATTATTGATTTAAATTTTCATTATTCTCACCAATGTAGATACACTCATTACACTTTATTTTTATGTTTGCAGATGGAACCACAAGATCAATAAGGGGAAAACAATCTATTCAATTAACAAAATATTCCTCCAAATAACCCAAGTCATGGAAGTAGTTTGAGCACTGACATGCAGTGAAAAATGATGATCAATTTGGATATTAATGCAATGTGTTGTATTTTTTGAAATATTTGTCTATGAAAATCAAACATTTTATTTAATGTAATGGATATAGTGTCCCAATTGAAAGACAAGGGGTTACCAATAACAATCCCATTTTATATGTCAAAGAGCCTCATATTGATATATGATAATAAATTTTTAATTTATTTTATTGTGTTATCCAATGTCACTGTGAAATATTACACCACTAATTAAATATATGGATAATTAAATATTATAATGAAGAAATGAAAATATGATAATATAAAATATTAATCCAAACATTATATACAAATGCACTAATCAAATTTTAATTTATATGAATATTGCTATAACATATATGTCAATTTTTCGATAAATAACGGATTTAAAAAATTATAATAATTGCATTGTCACAAATGTTTTCGAAAACAAGAGAAATCTCATTCAAAAACTGGTGCATCTATAACATAAAAATGTATCAGTGCGTTGTGTTATATAAAAGCACGATGACGACATATTTTTGCATGCCCAATGCATTTTAAGAAAATGAGAGCACCAGTGTGTTTATCTATTCAAGCACCGGTTCGGTTTGTGATTAATGCCTCGGTGTATTGTAATTCTTAATGCACTAGTGCTTTCATATAAGTAACTACCTGGTCCTACAAAATATTATTATTAGTGTAGTTCATTATGAAAACTAACAGCACCGATCATTTTGTATAACTAATGCACCAGATCATTTGTACAAACTAAACGCATCGACGATGTAAGTTTACAAAAAACACCGACACAACAATTAGTTTTTGCGTGCCCCAGTGTCGTTCCTTAGAATAACACCCTAGAGATTTTTTATCTATTACCACTGATGCGATATATATTATGTATCAGTATTATTTTCATTCAACACCTCATTGCTTTTAGTTATGTATGTCGCCCAGTGCTTTTATATATGTAGCGCACCAGTGTTTCTTGTTCCATTAAGCACACTGCCAAAAAAAAAAAAAAAACATCTACTAGAACCTTAGGCCACCCATATTTGTTTTGTTGTGATGAAGTTCTGTTAAAACCTCCATGAAAACATCCACTATCCCAAAGGAATGTTTTAGCAGATGGTTTTTTGACAATATTGACCAAGTTTATAACACTAAAAAGCTTTGTTATAATGTCTGCTAGAAGCCATTTTCCTTATAGTGTTAGGTCCATGGGAATAAATGGAGAGTGATATGACAACCATGTGAATGGAAGGAAATGTCATTGTGGGAAAAACTATGCTCGAATGATACCTATTAGGTTTTCAACAAGCAAAGGAATTTTTGTAACAAATTCCTTGTCCAAATTGGGAATTGATGCTCTCAATGTTATGCATGCTTTGCATGGATGCATGAAGTTCTTTTAACCTTGATTTTATTTACATGTGTAAATATGTGTTATAATCATGAGCTAATGTGGTTTATGTTGGGGTTAAGCATGGCTTTCCCTTTATGTTTGGAAATCAAATCACTGAGGGTGGTATTCCTCTAAGGGGGTGGGGTTTGTGACAACCCCTAGCTTATTATATTGTTGTGAAAATTTTAATTTATTTCATTAAAATTAAAATGATTGAGAAAATTGGGACACAGATTCTAGAGTTTAAGGTAGGAGTTTTCTTGGGATTAGAAGGAAGTTGACTTGTTTTATGATAGTTATGTGAGGTTGGATACATGCCTTAAATGGGCTGGCTAAATCAAAATTATTCAGTAGAAGAAGAGGAGAAGAGACCGTGCTCTCTTTGGAGAAAAATACACAAGTAAGAAATGAAAAATTTAATGAGAGGATGATAGCACTATGAAGAAGTTAGGTTATAGATGAGAGCATGTAAGAAGAGTTGGCCATTTGTTGTAATATAAGAATAACAAGGAAAGGTCATGGAGGAGACAAGAGGATAGGTGACAACACAACAATAGCCTAAGAAGTCATTCTCAAACAAGAAAAACAACTGTAGAGGATGAGAGGAGGGGGCCTTCATTGAGGAAAAGTTTGAGAGTCAGCAAAGGGAAAATGAACAAAAATTCCTCTTGAAGAAGAAGAAAAAAATGAGAAAGAGGATTGAATAGAGAGAGTTGCTCAAGAATAGACTGGCAGAAGAATCCCAAGAGGAATTTTTGGTTGAGGATGGAGAGCAGTGGCTTGTCTAAGGCTGAAGAAACCACCATTTGTGGCTTACCGTAGGACTGATGAACCTAATAGGAAGTTTGTGGATTGATGAAGCTACTTACCAAGGGATAGACATACTTAGATACTTGGGGTGGTTGAGGAAACACAAGGTGTGGCCCTAGGTTGGGAACACTAGTGCTCGCACTCTTTGAAGAAGTACCTAACAAGGGTGATCTCTATACTCTCATGGTAGTCTATCCAGCTGATGAACCTTCCCGTATTGAGCTCTCCTCCTCTTGAAATTAATCAATGTTGTGTCCAAGGGCTAATGAAGCCACCAAGAGTGGTTTACCTTAGGACTGAAGAAACCTCTTGGAAGATTTTGGTAGAAAGAAACTACTAATCTAATAGTATCTTTCCAGTTGAAGAACATTCCCATGATATCATAATATACTCTCTTGAATTAGAAATGCGTTTTTTTGAGATATAAGGGACACCTATGATAAATTTGATTGAGTTAAGATTACTAATATTAAGTAGTGTTTTTCTTAAGGCTGAGGAATTCCATTGGGAAGCTTGTGGTCTGAAGATCCTAGTGATTCATTAGTAGCTTTCTAGGTGAGGAACTTTCCCATATATTAATGAAAATTTTCATTTGGACTAGAGATGCCATTCTCTGTATTTACAAAAGATCTTTGAGATGAAGCTGACCGAGATCATGCCTTATGACATAAAAATGGGAAAGTTGTTGAAGAAAGTTGAGGGTAGTGAGTCCCTTTTCATTTGGTTATTTGATTGACTAGTGGGTAAAGGTGGGTTACCTTTGGAAGTCATGTTTTGGATGGAAGTATTGATTTTACATTCGTAAGAAATCCTACTCAAACTATGAAATTTGGTTCGAGGTGATAGTTGCAAGAAAGGATTGGCTACAACTTGTCTAAGGTAGGGTGGAGAGTTACGGTCCCAATCGTAGTTGCTAGGAATTTTACGTTACTAGATAAGTACTCATGTAACTCAAAGTGCATGAAGACCTTATATGACTGATTACTACACTAGCTATGTGGCATCATAAGTGGGTTTATGCCTCGTGTGCCAAGATTACTAAATGGATGCTTGTTGAGATGTGTAAATGTTATTCTAGATGCCTAAAATGTTTATTTCTTTTAAAAGTAAGAATGTGAGGTTTCCACATAATGTATGAGGAATGGATTGATTTAGTATTTCATTCCTAATTTTGAAAATTGGGCTTGAAGCCCCTAAGTGAATATTATTGGATAACTCGTCCAATACTCCATTAATACTACTGAAAGTTTATATTGGTTTAATATTCTAATTAACGATGGCTATGCTAATGCTAGGAAATGGTTTATTCTTGTGCTTATTGTTGTTCCTAAAGTTAGTTTGTTTTCTTGAGTATAATAGTTATTTGGGATCTATGTAATTGTGGGCCAAAAATTAATCTATTTACCTGAACATGAAAGATAGTTAGAATCCTTACCGGTAAAATGAATCTTTGTCTTTATTTATGATATTGGCCAAATATGGATGTTGGCATGTATTTTTGTCATCTTCGTATGTTATTTTCATATGGATTTGATATAAATTAAAAGGATTGCATTTAATCATAGTGATAGGGAAACTGGTCAATTTATCTGTGGTTTTGCGAAGTGCGTTCAAATGCACTGTTGGTCCTCAGTTTTGGCCCATTTTTGCTTAAGGAAACTTACTTAATCCTTATATTTTCCATCCATTTTACATCACATCCATCTAATTTTTATGTATTTTATGCATATTCAAGTATTTAATTGTAATTTTGCAATTTCTAGAAGTTTTTATGAAAATTGAATTTCAAGTGCAATTTTGGACAAAATCAGAAATTCCTGTAATAGCTATGTGGATGACATATTTGCAGGACACTTGGGCTCGAGCTGGATGCATGGATGGAAAGCTTTGGAACTAGGATTGAACTAATTCCAATTGGTTTGGTCAAAACAAGCTAAATCAAGCCCAGTTAAGGCTAGCCAAACATGACTAGTCATCCAGAAAATCCCTAGGAAATAGGGCAGTTTTATGATCTCATGGGATTGTCCATATTTTTAGTGATGGATTGAATGGATTCGAATTGGATAGGTGGATATGGATAGATATAGTTGTTAGGGAGACTTTATATCAATTTGTTTCATGATCTTCTATTTAAGACAAAACTTTGAAGGCTTATGATATGTAATTTTTATATAACTTTATGCTGAGACATTCGAATATTGGAGATTAATTAGAAGAACATGTTCTACTTTCATTATTTTGATCATTAGTGTGGATGAGTGCTTGAAGTTTCAGCATTTGATAGTAGCCTCAAGTGTGCAAGGCAAGGGTGGAGGGCCCCCACTCCAAGCTAAGTACGCTTTATTGTTAAACTAGCTTAATTTTCATGAATTAGTTGCTTTAGATTTATATACTTGTTTTGTTTCAGATTTGCTTATTTGAATTAATGTGTGATGATTGTTGAATGGATATTGGTTTAATTCTAATCTAGTTATTAAGGGACACATAGGAATTTAAGTTAAATTCCCCTTCTATTTGATCTTGAACTAAAACATAATTTCATTCTCCTTTTCTTATTTGAAGTTATTTTTGCATTTCTGGTTTGAAGCAATGATGATTATGATATAGTAGAATTGTGAAGAAGGACAATTTTGTCCTCCTTAGTTAGGAGCCTCTTCTTTTACATCTTCTGCATCATAAACCATTGTTAATTAGTGCTTTTATATTTCTCTTCATGAAGGTAGTATTGTAGGGAAGGACAACCTAGTTGTCCTAAGTTAGGAGCCTCATCCCTCACATATTACATAAGTGACTTAGAAATTGTTAAAATAGGTTTATATTTGTAATATGTACTTCCTTAACTCTTCAAATTTTATCTTCTAAGCTTGGATACATCTGACATCCATATATTGTGGACTTGCCTTCAAGTTTTACAAACCCGGATTGATAATTAAATACTTGTGTTAATTTGTATTAATAAAATATCTCAACATTTTGGCGCCATTGTCATGGAGGAAATTATCAGCATAGTCAAATAGAAGATTAACAAAAACACTAAAAAATTAATTAAGATACATTTCTCTTAGTTATGTTTCTTTATGCCTAGAAATAGAGATCCTAAAAGTAGATTCCCAAAACAAAACCCCCAACAAAAAAATAAAATAAAAAAATTACTACAAAATCCATTTGCAAGACAAGATCTAAAAATGATGTTAAAGAAATCATTTAGAGAAGGAGGGTATGCCACCACAAAACTATTCTCAAGTCCTTGTCCTCAATTTAGAATGCTCACTAGGGATGAATCTTTATGTCAAAGGATAGAAGAGCAACAAAACATCCATGAAGATGATCCACATGAAGAGAATCTAGAACTTTCTTCTAGATATTTTTGTGAGGAGGTGAATGAGTCATGGATCATATGCAATAAAGATCAAACATTAGAGCCAGAAATTGAAGAATTTCTAGCATGTATATCACAAGATCCCTTGTGCATACAAGATTTTGAACAAGTACCACAAGAAGAGTTTTATGCTATGACAATTAATGAGAGCCAAGCAAACAAATATCATATTAAACCTTGGTTTCAACTAGACATTAACCCACAAAACTACTCCATTTTTCAACATTCTTTCTTATCAAATCTTTATGATCAAATAAATTTTCATGTCCAAAAGTTCATTAAAATATATTTTTCAAATTTGGATGTGAGTTTACTCATGATCTTGTTAAGGAAATGGATGCATTGGAAATTCTCTTATACTTGAGAGAATGAATTACATTTCTAAAATATAATATGATAGAATAGAATAAATAAAAAAGTAGAATGAATTCACAATAAGACTTCCATAATAATTTTGTTTCAGAATGTCATGAATATTTCTTCAAATCATTGTTCAATATTCATTTGAAAGGACTACATGGCAAAATTTAGTAAGAACAATCATATTTTGGGTAACCATATAGGATCATTTTTAAATCATGTTTTTTTTACATATCTCTTGAAATATGGTTTTGGAATCCATTTTGAAATTTTCAATTTATATCACAAATAAAAATGTGATCAAAATCAAGACTAGGTCTCAAGTGAAATGTCAAGGACAAAGTTAGTAAAACCTTGATTTTAGGTATATAATGGAAACATTTTTACCTAAAATTCATAGGAAAGATAGCCCTTGGAATCTAGTTTCTAAAAAAATTTGAATCACTTCAATCAGGTATCATATGAAAAATTTATTCTTGAAATACTAATTGTTTCTCGAAAACTATGCATGGTGACAATTCTAGGTCTTGACTGTTAATTGGCATATTTGACATGCCAAATAATATTATTTTAAAAACTATTTATATGGGATATTTATATTTAAGTATAGGTTAATATAAAATTTGAATCATCCCATTTGGAGGTGAAATGAAAAAGTTATACCACATTTAGTGACTACGTGTCTTCAAAATAACATAGTAAAACTCTGCCTCCTAGGTTTGTTCATCACCAATTTTGTGATACCAAGCCTAAGAATTTTAAAAATATGCATATACTGGAAATATAAAAAATGAATCTAATTTTATCTCCAAGTGGAATCGCATTTATCCAATATTTATCGAAGACGTTACACTTCAAATAGTGACTGTTGGTCTAGTTAACAATTAACAAGCAGCTCTATCAAACATGGCACTACTTATAATTTTTACCATATAATTGTAAACCATTTTGAAAACCTGATATAATAGAGGTATCCATATTCATTCACTTCAACTTGGCTTTGGAATCACTCTAATTGGATATAAAATGAATATTTTGTAAACAAAATACCGCAAGGAGGTCTAGGCTGGCCACCATTCCTCAAGGGGTAAATAAATGCATTTTGTTTGTATATCATATTTGGACTTGTTTTCTAAGCAATGCTTGTAATGATTTACATATTTATTGGAAGAAGAGAGATTGTACACCTCTCTTCCTCCATCATCTAATATTTTGTTGCAGGCAAGTGCTGTGTTTTTGCAGGTCATAAGAAGAATGAAGGAGTGAACTCCATGGATGAAGTACTTTTCAAAGTCAATATTAAATTCATATTTCAGAATATGAATACAAATTTTCAAGTCAAAAGTAAATTAAAAATTCACCTCATGTTGAGTTCATTCAATGAAACTCAAACTCTTGAAACTTTTCTTTAGTTACTGACCAACAACAACAACAAACCCTACAACATGATCAAGATCAAGGCAAAAGACTTAAAGTTAATAATCAGAACAAGTAGTCACGTTTTGTACTATGTCAAGTCACATAAATTTCCAAAGAAGCCTTTCGTAAGCCATATTTTTCATGATTTCATCCATCATCTATATTGTATGTTAAACTATGCGATTATGCGTGTTGAAGTCTAGAATTACTATCTATCCATTTACTACTTCTATATGCTGACCAACCATGGGGATGAGGAAGAGTCTATGAAGTCATGATCTTCAATACTTATTAGGCAGAAGAACAATTCAAGGTTCAATCCTAGGAGAAATTTAAAAGAATTTGCAAAATTTCTAGGTGTGAAAAAGCTAGCAATTAGGCCAAAAATCATGGTGGGGCCCGCCAAGTAGGGGGTCAGTGAGTTGGATGGAAGAGGGAAAAGTTTATATTAGAGTTTACCTAAAGTTCATGTACAAGTAGGCCAACTATTGCTTGGACCTAGGCTAGGTCGGATATCGGGGCTCAAAAGCTCATTAAAAGTAAAGGAAGGTAGTCGGGGCTAGAGGCAAGTTGGCCCTTGTAGTATATTTGGCCAAATATCTATGTTAGGAGCTCATACCAATCATCCAAGTCAGGGCCTAGAAGAAATTCAGAACAAGGTCAGAGCCATAAATACCTGAAGGGAAGCGGTAGGCCATATGCCTATGTGATATAACCATTGGAACTATTGTGATCAATGGTGTGATAGGTTGATGATTAGATGACCTATATAAACTGTGGACCTCTCTCATGTCAATGAGGAGGAGATTTTGGGGTCCAGACTAAATATTCCCTGATATATATATTGGAGTGACTTCATGGAATTGAGGGTCATCATCTGAAAAGAACGAAATTGTGCCCCCAAATCATGAACATGAACACCCCTATGATGTTGCAAAAGGTGGGGGGATCTACATTTCATATTTTCCATTGATATTATAGGTCCATTACCATCGTCAAATTGAATGGGGAGTAGGGCCCCTAAAATAATTAATACGACAAGTTATATTACACTAGAGCGTGTACACATATGATTAGTGCCATGATGTGGCAGGAGGAGGGACCCCCTCGATTACATTTTAAAATATGTATATAAATATAAATATACTTGTTGACCTATAGATATAGAAACATAGGATTCCATCCCACTGTGTCACACCTCATGTGATTGACTCGTAGGATGAGAGTGAGGTGGCATACCATTTGGGCATGCCACAATGTGATTACATATACACACATGTCAAGTCTTGGTACAAGCCACGTGAGTAGGGGGTGATGTGGAATGTCATATGAACATGCCACATGGTTTTAATTTAATTCCATTGCAATGACATAGTAGTGGGGTAGAATGCAACATAGGAACCACATGGGGGCCACATGGAAAGTGAATATGAAGCTTCAAGGTTTATTAATTAAAAATTTGGGAAGCCATAACTTTTTATTCCAAAACCTGATTGAGGTAAAATTTTATATCACAAGAATCATCTGAGAAATACTAACGTGATGGTGTCATCTATTTTTGGTTTTGAGGAGTTTAAGAAAGCTAAAGCCTTTCAAAACTCCATTTACATAATAGAACATTAGGATTGGGTCAACACAGTAACAACCTCCTTCGGGTTAGGGTGGTAAGGAGGTGTGTTCCAAGGTTTTTCCTTGAGGTTATTATTATTATTATTATTATTATTATTATTATTCTCTTTTTCCTTTTTGTTGATCAGGGATTGAAAAGAGTGGGATATCTAATGCACTCAATCAAATTTAATTTATTACTTAATGAATTGGTAAATTTAATACTTGGATAGGGGATTATTGCTAACTTTCAACTGATATCCATTGAATAAAAGTGGAACTGGTTCCTCGTCTATAGCTCTGATTTTAACTGAACCATTATTATAAAACTTCTCAAATGGATGAAGCCCCAACCATATGGTCTTGTGATTACCCTTGAAATCCTTTTATGAGCCTCAGTATTACAACAAGAATATTACAACTCCCAAGACTACCAACTTAAATTATCAACCTGGGTTTGTACAAACTAAATAGGTGTTAGCACTATATGTGCAACATGAAATGCATCCTTCTTTCACTGATCTGATGTAACTGAGTGAATATCATGAATTGTAGAAATAGAAATTCTTGAAATGTAAACCTTAACCTATAAAAGACAAGGAAATCAAACCTATTCTAATTGCAAAAAGTAAAGAGCATGAAAAAACTCTAAAGACTAACTAACTACAATTGCAGGAAGGTAAAAGACTGTGCTAATTGAGCTGAAATATTCTAGCCTACTTGTTGATGCAAATCAAGATTCTACTTGTGGAATGTAAATCATTATTCTACTTGAAAAATGTGAAAATTTTCTTGAAAAATGAAACTTGATCTAAAGTGTGTGTCTAGAAAATCTATGAAGATAACTTTAAAAACTAGGTCTAATCTACTTGCATTGAAGAGTTTCCTTTATTATCACTGAGTTCAGTATAATTTAGCTTTAGTAGCAAAGTCCTCACACATTGTATAAGAGAACAATCTTTGTGATTCAAATGTTGTAGAAAATCCTATAGATTCAGAAGCTCATGCAATGTACTAAAGCACAGGACAAGAATATACTTCTACTTTCAACCAGCGGAAGACAATAGATTGATGAAAACAATATGAACGGGAAGAGGATAAATTAATGGCACATAACACAAGATGTATCTGCAGAAAGCCACTGCTCAAAACCCCGCTATTTGTATTACATATATTAAAAATATGAGTGAAGATACAAAGCTTGCTCTCACTAGAATAATTCTGCACAAGTATGCTCAACTCTTTCAACTCACAAGCTAGCTCTTGGCCAACACTTAAAGAATTTTGCAGCTCTCCAAGCCCCTCATATAGTGCATAATTTCTAGGATGAATAACCTATATTTAAAGGGAATTCATGCTTCCAAAACTGTACAATCCAAATAGGGTATCAATCTTTGATGCATGCAAGATATTTTCACTCCAATAAATAATACAAGTAATAGTACATTGTCCATGCACTCTAGTCTCAACTAGGTCTTTCTATAAATTGACATGCATGCATTTCTCATGATGGAATCTTCAGTTAACTGGAGTAGCACTAGTGGATGCAGTAGTGCACCAACTAACTGTTAGTCCTCTATTAGTTCCACAAACAATTTGGAACTAATTTAACTGAACATAACTCCATAAACTAAGTGATCTAATTTCCAACTCAATTTAAAGTCATACTGGACCCCTAAAAGTTAGGGATAACATATACATGACTACAAAAATAATTCCAACTCGAAATTGCTAAGTTAATTAAAATTAATTAACTATTTACAAGCTACTATGAGAATAGAATTTGATTTTAATTCTCAATTTAATTCAAGGAAAAATTAAACTGGAATTTCTTGTTGCCATTTCTCAACACTCCCTCTCAACAAGAAATGGATTATCATCTACCTTGATCTTGTCTCTGTGAAACTCGAATTTACATCTTTCTCCTCAATGGGAATGTACTCTAACAACATCCACCTCAATACACAATCTCTAAGATGATGATATCAGATATCAATATGCTTGGACTGATCATGAAAAACTTGATTTTCAGAGAGTTTGATACAACTCTGATTATCAAAGTAAACCACAATTGGATCCATATGATGAACAAACAGACCAACCATGATCCTCCTCATCTAGATGGCCTCACATGCCTCCTCACTCACAGCCATTTACGCTACCTCTCCTGAACTGAGTGGAACCAATATTTGTTTCCTATTATACCAAGAAACTATCATTGACCCAATACTGAAGATCCCTCCTGATGTGATCTTCCCGTCGGATGGACTCCCTGTCAAATCTGAATTGGTGAGGCCTTGAAGCTTTACTCCCTCTGTTTGTCTATACCATAATCCATACTAAGAAGTGACCCTGAGGCATCTCAGCATGCTTTTCTACCTTCCAATACAGCTTGGTAGTCTTAACCATCGCTTGACTAAGCTAGTAGACTTAGTAGCACATATTCGGTCGTGTTTTCACCAAGTACATGAGTGAAACCACAAGTTTCCTATAAATAGTAGCTTCCACTGCTTTTCTTGAAGTAGCTTCCTCCTTCATCCAGTTACCTGCTAATGGAGCCTCTATGGGTTTGCTGCTCTCCATGCAGAATCTCCTAGGTATCTCATTGGCATACATACCCCGAGACACAAACAAATTCCCATCTCCTTGTCATGCCTCCATGCCAATAAAGTAATGCATGAGCCCTATGTCCTTCATCACAAATTCTCTTGCAAGGTCCTCCTTGCAAGACTTGATCAACTGATCATCACCTGTTAGTATGAGATCATCAACACAAAGTACAATGATCAACAATTTACCTTCCATCACTACGTGGTACAGGTTCACATCTGCTTCACTGTTCGTGAAGCCCAACCCAGTGAAGTAGCTATCTATCTTGGTGTTCAAAGAACGAGGTGCTTGCTTCAGCCCATACAATGCTATCTTGAGTCGGCACACATGCGAGTCACAGTCAAAGGTATCAAAACCTTTAGGATTGTCTATGTACACCTCTTCTTCAATCATGCCATTAAGGAAGGTTGTTTTCACATCCACCTGATGTATCTTCCAACCTATATGTGCTAATAGTGCCAATATAGATATGATTGATGAGTACCTTGCAACAAGAGGAAAGGTCTCATCATAGTTAATCCCCTCTACCTGTAAAAAGCCACGGGCCACAAATCTAGCCTTATGCTTCTCCACACTACCATTTGAACTTGCTTTATCTTGTAAAGCCAACGAGAGCTCACCACTAACTTGTCCTATGGTGTTGGTACCAAATCCCAAACACTCTTATGAACTATGGAGTCATACTCCTCTACCATGGCATCAACCCAAACCGATTGTTACACTGCTTCCTTAAATGAAGATGGTTCTATCACAACACATTCACCCATAAGAGCCATGTAACTAGTGTACCTCTCAGGTGACCTCCTCTGCTTGCGCTGAGAAGTGGGTTCTCCCACATTCTCCCGTGCATCATCCAATAATCTGTAGCCTCTCTAGTGCACTTTCTTCCCTCTCTAGAAGACTCTACCTGAGAGGATGTTTCCACTCCTAGATCCTCTACATGTGGCTGCTCCACATCAATCTGAGGCTCCTCAACCTTAGGAGCTAAAATCTCCTCAGTTGCATGTAGCTCAAGCTCCCTCTCAAGGGAAACTCACATGGCCTTCTCCTCACTGAATCCGATACCCTTGTGAACCACTGTCACCTTGCTGGTTGAAAAGTACACCAAATAGTTGTGAGATGTATCAATGTACCCCACAAAATTCATCAAATCTACTATCAACTCAAGCTTCTTCTGTGCATCTTTGGTCACATGGAAATATACCAATTACAAAAAAGTCTTGAAGTAACCAACATCTAGCCTCTTACCAAAATAAGCCTCCTCTGGTGTCTTCATCTCAAGTATCCGATGAGGGCTACGGTTCTGAACATAAACCATTGCGTTGCATGCCTCATCCCAAAAGTGTAGTGATAGGTCCTGATCCTGAAAATTCTCCCTTGCTACCCCTACTATTCTTATGTTCTTCCTCTTGGCCACCCCATTTTGCTGAGGGTTATGGGATGTCGTCAACTCCTATTTAATCCCTTTCACTGCATAGAAGTTATTAAACCTGTTTGAGACATACTCACCACTATTATCACTCTGTATAGCTTTAACCTTCTTTCCCGACTCTTTATCCACCAATTCTTTAAACTCACAAAACTTTGTGAAAGCTTGATCCTTTTTCTGCATGAAAAATATTCAACATTTATGAGAATGGTCATCAACAAATATAACGTAATACCTATGTTTGGCTGTAGCTGCTATCGAGAATGGTCCACACAAATCTGAATGGAACCACTCTAGAATAGCCTCTAC
This sequence comes from Pinus taeda, assembly GCA_000404065.3. Classification (NCBI taxonomy): domain Eukaryota; kingdom Viridiplantae; phylum Streptophyta; class Pinopsida; order Pinales; family Pinaceae; genus Pinus; species Pinus taeda. Next base: position 71,209 of record APFE030780208.1, on the reverse strand, counting down.
TTGACTATCTCTATCATGAAAGGAAGACTTGGTGTATTTTCCCAAAGTACACCCCTTGCATATATCAACTTTCTCAAGCGTACCTTTGGGAAGACCGGTAGAGATCTCCTACAATATCTTCAAATCCACATGCTGCAAGTGGCCCAATCACCTGTGCCACAACTCCCCAATGTCCCAGCTCTACACCCTTTCTTCTTTTGTGCTCAAAGTAGCACGCTCCTCTACCTCCATCTTATAGAGATTCTTCATCCTAATCCCTATCTTCTTTACTTGACCTGTGGCTATGTGTTGAAGGAACGCCTTTCCTTTCGAGAAGATCACATCATAGCCTCTATCCTCAAGCATGGCAATGTATACCAAGTCCTTCTTCATCTTGAGCACATACATAACACTCTTCAAGGTGAGTGAAGCCCCATGCTCCCTCTGAAAAGTAATCATTCCCAATCTAGTAACAATATACTTCTCGTCGTCACCCATTTCGATATGCATTTGGAGATATTTCTCCTCTAGGTCACTGAATAAATCTTTGTTTCCAATCATGTGGAATGAAGCTCCACTGTCTAAGTACCATAAACTTCCCATCATTGGTGACACCATGCGTTGATATGAAATTGACAGGATTGAATATTTGCGCAACTTAACCAAAAATTAACCAAGGTTGCTTTTGTGTGTTTGAAAGAGGAAAATTGATTATTTAAACACCATAAACATAACTTGAGAGAAGAAAATAATAAGACAATAAAAAGAGAAGAAGCAAACACAACAAATTGTTGAGAGAGTTCCTCCCTCTTAGACTACGTCTCTGGGTTTGCTTTCAAGTGGGCATCCTCTTTATTAGAAAATGATCCAAAGAGTTATTTACATCAAATTTAGCCCATTGAACTATGAACACATGCATCTCTAGTTATAGTAAAATGAAAGCCTTCCGTCTCATCTTTCCAACTCATGTCTCCATTCCCAATTTGGCTCAAGGATGACCAAGATACACTCAAATGAATATCTAAAGGCATATACAAATCTTTGTGCAAAGTCTCTCTAATCACCTCTAACTATACTAGTGTACTGGTTAAGGTTTTATAAGGCCTCAGGAAGGTTCCAAGATCGAACCTCCTAGGCTATACATAGAAGGTGGTTTCATTAGGTGAACAAACTTTTTTTTTGGGTGCAATAAGGTGTTAGCGCTAAGCGCATTAGGTAATTTTCCAAATTACATTTGTTTTATGGTGCAATATAGAATTTACACATTGTGCATTTGTTATAAATATATAACCAAATTAATATGGCACATCCTAATAAAAAACCATATGTCTTTAATACTTTCTGACCTTGGCACATATAAACCTTGGTGCATTTACCACATGGCATCTATTGTTGACATTCGTAGTGATGTGATCCCGATGGTTTAGGCTTGTGGTAACAAGATTTAGTGGTTGGCGGTCAAAATGTTAGAATTCCCGTGATGCATTATTGTTGGATTGACTATTATGAAATCTCAGTGGTCAATATCCACACATTCCCATGGCACCTAACCCCCACATTTTTTTTTGTAACGTGTGCTAAGCACTCCACCATGGCATGTATCTCTTCCACTCCATTTGGATAAGACGTGACATATGTGTTTTACCCTTTCTGCATTGGTGGACTGCCACCTCCTTTTCATGTTCCACACTGTGTCATGTTATATGGTTTGAAACATTATAAAGGCATGGTATATAGTTTCGGTTTTAAACCATAGGTTTAATACATTAACAATATCTGCTATGCACCACTAGAACTTCTCCATCAAACTTGAATAATTCCCCCACCATAGTTTAGGTTTAAATAGTCTAATGTATGCCTTCATGTATGGTTCTTGGAAACCATAATATTAAAATGCAGCCTCATATTATTAGGATAACACAAAATATACCATGTAGTCTTGAAAACAAATCACAACCCAAAATATCACCATGCACTTGTAACATCATACCTTGCACCTACACCTGTAGAATTTGACGGATGATTTCTCCTTCTAGAGACCAAATGCAAAACCAAAAGTAGTGACAAATTTTGAATGATGAGCTCTACAACTTGGCACAATTTTTGAAGACAACTGAGACTTTAACATTTGGATAAACTGGAGAATCCTCCTAGATCATTCGTCTCCACTAGAAGCTTTTGGACCACCAAAAGTTTGGTTTTAAGTAGGCATGAGGTGAGGGTACAACTCCCTCACCCTTTCAATCTCCATCCACCTTACTTTACTTGGATTCATGCCTTTGAGTCTTACTCGATGATACTCAACATATCCATGCATGGAAGTGTGGACCTTCCTTTTACCTTTACCTTTCGTTCTTACTCTGCTGATGTAAAGCCATACTTGATCACCAACCTAAAAGTGATGACCCTTCTGATGATTATCATGGTGCATTTTGAACTTGTGAACTATTTCATTCATCTGCAACAAATAGAAAAATCTGTATAGTTGTGCCACTATGTTTCCTATACCAACATGTCCTGAAACATGAGAAGAAAGCTTTCCCTTGATCACATGCATTCTTTCTCCTTGTGGTGTGCACATCTTTCCAATATGGTTAGATAACCTGTTATGAACATGGTAATTTACTTCTTCCACCTGTGCATCATGAGTTAGCGATTCACAAATACATTTGAAAATAGTATCTGCAATAGATTGTTCAATATAAATTGCATGCGCTAAAGAACTATTTTGCATAATAACTGAAATATTCAAAGAAATTTTTGACAACATATGAACTACTTTGTTTGTTGTACCTTCCTTAAACCTGAATACTAAGTAGACCTGCTACAAAAAACCAATCCATTATAATGTTGAGACTATTGCAACGTATTTTGAGTTTTAAGTGGTTCATGATATGTTTGAATCACTATTTCCTTTCCCATTAAATGATGTTTCCATTGTTTAACACTTTCCATTAAAGCACATAATTCCTTAACATCAATTGGATAGTTTAAAACTACTTTAGAAAAGGTTTCGAAATGAAAAAAAAATAGGCTTCCCTTTTTGAAATAAAACTACACTCATTGCATACCTACTAGAATCAGTTTCTATTTCAAATGGTTGTTGAAGGTTTGGTGGAGCTATTACAATTTTATGCTTCAAAGTTTCACATGCTTTTTGTTGTTTTCCTCCCACTGAAATGAGGCTTTAAAAGTTTATAAAGCATGAAGTGGTGATGCAATAAAAGAGAAAAGAAAAACAGACTTCCTCCAATACTGATCTGCACCCACAAAACTTATACTTCCCTATTTGAAATGAAAGTAAGAATATCATCTAGAAAAACTATGACAAACTTATCAAGAAAATAATGAAACACAACATTCATCATTTTCATTAAAGCTTTTGGAGCATCGCATAAATCAAATGACACAATCAACCATTCATCATGCCCCTGTCTAGTCCCACATGTAGTTTTCCAAACACCATTCTTTGCAATACACATCTAATGATATCCATTTCTTAAATCCAGTTTATTGACTGATATATGATTCACGCCAATATTCAGAAGAGGTGCAATAGATAGTAATTGGTTCGCATGTTGTATTTCTCATTTTGGAAGGAGAATTTTTGGTTCTTTAAACAATTTTTTATAAGAGTCTACCATTTCAACCAATTTTTCCTTAAACTGAGAATCACACCCTTGAAAAGAATCATACTCGTCTTTAGGTTGTTTTTTAAAAATGATGAGAAAATATCTTTTACTTGAATCTATTAACCTTTTCAAATGTCCGACATTGATTAAATCCAAGTTTGTCTTACTTTTGTGTGCCTTGACAATGTATTCAATTCCTTCTTTAAAAAGATGATACTTATTCTCCCTTCTATGAAAAATAGCATGTCTATCATAAAGATATGGACTACCCAACACAACTCCACATACATCTATAGGAATCACATCTAGGTTTCCACTAAAAAGGTTTCCCACCTGATTCAATATGAATAGCTTGCACACATACTTCATCCAAGTCAGTTGGATTAAACATAAGCATTGTATGTAGCAAATAAGCATGCAAACTTCCAATATACATTAACAAAGTTTCCCATGTGTTTAATGGAACATCAAGTGCTAATTCCTTTTTCTTGAATTCTTGAGTAAACTCCTACACACTCTATTCTTTACCCAACCTCAAATTATGCCAATGTATTACAACCTATTGCATATATCCTAAAGGATAGAACTGCTTTCAAAGAGTTTTAATAAAATTATACCATGAAGAGAATATTTTTCCTGTATGCTTTAAATCTGACTGTGTTTTACTTTCCCACCAAATCAAATTTGTTCCCCCCATTCTAAGTGTAGCTAACTAATCTGCTGCAGAATGGTCAACAAGATTATGAATTCTACAATAATAATCAATTTGTTTGGTCCAATTATCTAAGTTTTCAGGATGCATTTCACCATCAGATATGGGCATTTCAAATTTAACATCAACCTCTAGGAAAGGGGATTTGTTATGTTTCTTCTTTGATTCAGAATCTGAACTTGAATCATCAGACAAAGAAGAAGATGAAGATGGAGGATAAAGAGGTTCATTACCATCAATTTTATTCTTTTCATTTTTCGTGCCTTTAGAAGACGAAGATGGAGAAAGAGGAGATTTGTCACTATCAACTTTATCCTTACCCTTTTTCTCCTTATTTCTTTTTGAAGACAACGCTATATCTTTGGTATTATTGTCTTCATATAATTCTGTAATCATCTATTTCATATTAACGAACATATGTTGAAACTTCTCATCGGACTTGGGCTCAAGAGCTTCTCCTTTCTTTTCACCTTCCATATTTTGAATGAATTTCTCTTTCCAATGTCTGGATTGGCCTCTTCAAGTTTCCCTTCTCCACATTGTGACCTAGATCTAGTCAGCATTCACATTAGTAGATATCCTTCTTAAACATGATCAACCTACCCTAATGCCAAAATATGATATCAAATTGATAGGATTGAATATTTGCGCAGCTTAACCAAACATTAACTAAGGTACCTTATGTGTTTTTTAAAGAGGAAAACTGATTATTTAAATCCCATAAAAATAACTTGAGAGTAGAAAATAATAAGAAAACAGAAAGAGAAGAAGAAAACACAACAAATTGTTGACGGAGTTCATCCCTCCTGGACTACGTCTTTAGGTCTGCTTCCAAGTGGGCATCCATTTTATTAGGAAATGATCAAGAGAGTTATTTACATCAAATTTAGCCAGTGAAACTATGCATGCAGGAACTACTTGTTACAATAAAATGAAATCACTCGGTCTCAGCTTTCTAACACCTGTCTCTATTCCTGACTTGGCTCAAGGATGTCCAAGATACACTCAAATGAATATCTAAAGGCATATACAAATCTTTGTGAAAAGTCCCTCTAATCACCTCTAACTTCACTGGTGTACTGGTTAAGGTTTAATAAGGCATTGGGTAGGTTCCAAGGTCAAACCTCCGAGGATATAAATAGAAGGTGGTTTCATTAGGTGAACATAATTTTGTTTCGGTGCAATAAGGTGTTAGCACTAAGCACATTAGGTAAGTTTTTAGATTACATTTGTTTTATGGTGCAATATAGAATTTACACATTGTGCATTTGTTATAACTATACAACTGAATTAATATGGTGCATCCCAACAAAAAACCATATGTCTTTAACCCTTTCTAAACTTGCTGCCTTAAGCATTACCACATGGCATCTATTGTTGACATTTGTTGTGATGTGCTCCTGGTATTTTAGGCTTGTAGTAACAATATTTGGTGATTTGCGCTCAAAACGTTAGCATTCCTGTGGCGCATTATAGTTGGACTGATTGTTATGAACTCTCAATGGTTAATATTGATGTAGTCCCATGGCACCTATCCCCTACATTGTTTCCTGTGACGTGTTCTAACCACTCCACCATTGCATGTATCTCTGCTGATTCATTTGGACAACCCATGACATATGCGTTGTACTCTTGCCACACTGTTGCTCTGTAACCTCCTTGCCAAGTTCCGCACTATGTCATGTTATATGATTTGAAACATTATAAAGGCATAGTATATATTTTCAGTTTTAAACCATAGGTTTAATACATTAAAAGTCTTCGCTATGCACCATTAGAACTCCACCATCAAGCTTGAATAATGCACCCAACGTGGTTTAGCTTTGAATAGTCTAATGTATGCCTTCATGTATGGTTTTTGAAAACCATAATATTAAAATGAACCCTCATAGTATTAGGATAATACAAAATATACCATGTAGTGTTGAAAAGAAATCACAACCCAAAATCTCACCATGCACCTCTAACATTAGACCTTACACATGCACCTTAGTGCCAAATTCTGAGCGACAAGCTCTAGAACTTGGGGCCATTTTCGAAGACAACAGAGATTTTAACATTTGGAGAAACTAGAGGATCCTCCTGGATCATGTATGAAATGAGGGAAAAATCCAATTCGAATTGAGAGGCCAAAGTCTCACTCGTCACTCCTCCTTAGGACATCTTCTTAGACTTCTTGAGTGGACAATTTGTAGAAAAATGGCCCAGATCATGACAATGAAAGAACTTAAATTTCATCATGTCTTTCTTCTTACCTCCATGATAAGAATCCAATTTGGAATGGGAAGCTTTCCGTTTCCCCTTCTTCACCTTAACCGCTAATGCACAATGCTCTTCATCATTAGTCTTTGATGAAGAGACATCCCTGGTGTTCCTCCTGATCTCCTCCTACATCAAATCTGACACTTCTCTTGACCATTGGTAGAGTCCTGATAACTATGCCAACTTTTTGGGAGTCCTAGAAGAGCAACACTCACCAAATCATCCTTGGGAACCAAGATTCCAACACTTCCAAGTTCATAATGACATTGAGTGAACTTGGTCAAGTATTTTGGAATAGTCTCACGTTTCTCCATTTTTATTTTTTGAAGTTTGTCCTTCAGTGCTAATTTCCTTTAGCCATTGTTGTTCTGATACAAGTATGCTAAGGATTTCCACATATCATACATAGTTTCCTTGCCATGGAGACTCAAGACAATGTGGTCTCGAACTCCCTCAAGGTTTATCTACCTTGCCTTTGCCACACACTTCTTCCATTTGGCCAAATGTTTTTCATCCGATGTTGGTGGCTATGGAATTTCTTGATCAATGAATTCCTTTAAGCCATTATCCTCTAGCACAATCTCCATTCTATCCCTCTAGGCTATAAAATTCGAGTTGCCTTCTAAGGCATACTCGAGCCACAAATCGTAGAACATCATTTGCAAATCCTAAAGTATGTATTGCAAATTCAGATTTCACCTGTAAACCATAACTCAAAACTTCAAAATATCCTCTCTAGTATACTGTTCTCAGCTCTAATACCATGTAGAAAATGTTATATATTCACAAGCTCATGTAATGTACTAAAGCACAAGGCATGAATCTACTTCTACTTTCAACCATTGGAAGCCAATAGATTGATGAAAACAATATGAACAAGAAGAAGATAAATCAATGGCACATAACAGAAGAAGTATATGGGGAAAACCATTGCTTAAAATCTCTCTATCTATATTACATATATCAGAAATATGAGTGAAGATACAAATCTTTTTCTCACTAGAACAATTTTGCACAAGTCTGCTCAACTCTCTCAGCTCACAAGCCAGCTCTTGGCCAACACTTAGCCAATTCTACAGCTCTCCAAGCCTCTAATGTCTTGTATAGTTCCTAGGATGAATAGCCCATATTTAAAGGGAATTCACGCTTCCAAAACTATGCAATCCAAAAATAGCATAAATCTCTCACGCATGCATGATATTTACACTCTAGTAAATAATACAATTGATAATACACTGTCCCTCCACTTTAGTCTCAACTGGGTCTTTCTCTAAACTAACATGCATGAGTTTCTCATGAGGGAATCTTCAGTTAACTGGAGTAGCACTAGTGGATTCACTAGTGCACAAACTTATAGTTAGTCCTCTATTAGCTCCACAAACAATTTGGAACTAATTTAACTGAACATAACTCAGTAAACTAAGTGATCTAATTTCCAACTCAGTTTAAACTCATACTAGACCCCTAAAACCTAGGGTGAACATATACATGACTACATAAAGACTTCCAACTTGAGATTCCTAAGATAATTAAGTTAATTAAACTTAATTAACTATTTACAAGTTGTTATGAGAATAGAATTCAATTTTAATTCTTAGTTTAATACAAGGACAAATTAAACTAGAATTTCTTGTTTCCATTTCTAGAAAAATGTGGAAATCTATCTACTAATTTTAATTGTTGTTTCGTACTTGCCATGAAGGAAGGATGGGTATAAATGGGTCTTTGGTCCTCCCCAAACATGGATTCCAAGTCATGAGGTCATTATTCAATCCCAAGATACAAAAATCAAGCTTTTAAAAAAATATGGCCAAGTTTAGACAATGGTACTAGATGCTACATGACTATTATAGGATTGCTATAGGATGCTACAAGATTGTCTATTTTTCTACAGGATTGGATCCATGAGCATTCTAATGGTGGAAAAGGTAATATAAAGGTGAGAAATCACCATGGAATGTAGGAGAAGTTTGTATGTTTCCCTTGCCAATATTAGTCTCCTTCAAGGGACCATCTTACACAAGGAACAATATACACGGTGGCCTTCAACAAACCAGAAATATACTCTTGATGAACAATGTTTTGGATGATTTGTTGAGGTAGATAGAAGGAAATGGTGGTATATTAATGAGTGTTAATGACAATTCTAACCCTAAAAATCCATAATTATATCACTTGCACACCACAAAATGATTATTATTTGTATACTTGAAAAGACTAAATACCTAATCTTCTAGCTAGTATGTCCTATGAGTTATCTCACCAATGACCAAGAAAATAGAATGAAAATGAGATGGGGATTTTTTATTATTATTAAGTAGGATGTCCTATGAATTCAATCCAAGTGAAATAATTCAAAAATACCCTTTTTGAAATGTGCTTAAATATAACAAAAATTGCTAATTCAAAAACTAGAAATTCAAGAATCAGTGAGCTAGTTAACCTACCAAATGCCTAACCTAATGAAGTGAAAATTATATAGGGTAAATTTTGTTATTAATTTAAATATTTTTATGATTTAATCCAAGTGGATTCAACTGAAAATAGCCTCGTTAACATGTGCTAAAAAAATAGCAAAAAATTACTACTATTTTGCTACAAGAGACTTCTAGAAATTCTAGATTTGTGAACTAGTAAACCAATCCAAGTAGATCAGTGATGAATATAAATTTTCAAAATTTTTCTAAGGATGAACGATAATTGTGACTCTATAAATAACCTATAAGCAACAAATCACTTCAATCATTTAACCAATATGACCTACAAAAAAAGAAACGTGAATAGTAAATGCAGAAATAGAGATGTAAGTGGCAAAGACATTCAAAGGAAATACAAAAATTATAAAATAGGGCTCTGAGGCTCCTCGAGTGGCAAATAAAAAGGATTTTCAGAGTCCTATGAATGAAACCAAGCTTTAGAGGCTAAAAATGGCACCAAAATTCATTATTTGAATCAATCCAAGTAACCCTGCTAGAAATGAAAGTGGAGCTACTAAATAACAAGTTTTCTCCATAAGAAGACTAAGAAATACATGCCCCTAGAGGAAAATTCGAATTGGTACTTATAAAAATATATGGGAAAGCATCCTCCTTGAAAGGAGGCAACTATCCCTTCCAAAATCCCTAATAATTGGATCTAGTTTGCAACACTAGGAATCTACATTAAATGGTAGGGAACACATTCCTAGATTTTCTCAATTAGTGGAGCTCTAGAATTTGCCAATAATTTCATGATATATTAATTTATTATCCAATATTGGTCCATCCTGTAGTAGGGAGAAAGTCCCTATATTATCTCATTCATAATTTACTTGACATTCTCTCAATATTCTACAAAAATAAATAATATTAGACACATAATATGTAATTATCTCTAAACCTTCCTAAGAACATATTGAATCTAAAAAAATCATTATTAAGTGTATAAGGAGAGATTTAATATAGAATTTATGTGCCTAAGAAATTTTATATTTCCCTTGATTTGTGTCTAATTTGGAGGCACATCATCCTTAAACCTAGATTCATACAGAAGGGCCCAATCACCCTCTTGAAAGGCTCTAGTTGTGATGTGCTTGTCATGACAAAATTTTATTTTATTTTCAATTGGAATACTTTGGTGTGCAATAAGGCATGAATTCAAACATTCATATAAAAAAAATATATCAATATCATCTTTAGGAATAGAATATGAAGAGCAGATATTAGAGAAAAGATGAAGGTTGAAGGATGAGGAAGTTTCAACATTTAATTTAAGTATAGAATATGTCACACCAAGCGAGCCTATTTTTAATGTGAAACTTTTACCATTAGCCTCTATAGCACAAGGGAAATCATCTTCTAATATGTCATGTTAAGTAGCCAACAAACGGGAAAGCATTTTTTTCACAATTCATGGAAAAAAAAAAACCTACGATTAAAACAAGATGCTTATAGTGAAATCTAGAAGCAAGGGTTAAGATCGCAAAAAAATATTCTTTTAGCTTTGGGCTATGAAAGGAACAAGTAATGATGTTAGTTTTAGAACCTAAGACCCATTTTAGTTAAACTATAGAGGACTATAAAGAAACCATGTTCACCATTGATGAAAAAGATACATTTAGTGGAGCAAATGGACTTACATAGGCAAACATAAGATATGTTACGTAGAAGCTTAAAAGACTCTTCCCTAAATCCTTCAAAACTAGAGAAAATGCTGGAAAATGTGACTAATCAATTAAAATAGGAAAACATTGCAAAGAAGACCAAGAAAATAAAAATTAATCATTTGGAAAAATGCATAATAAAGTTGGGTGAAAACCCAAGTTATTCTTTCTGAATCCAAGATATCATAAAAGCTAGAGATACAAAAAATTCATATACTCAGAAAAAAGATCCACATTACAACTTTGGAACATGTTCAAATGCTTGAACTAGAAGTTGTTAAAAAAGAGAAAGAACAATTTTTATCTTTATTAATTGAGTAGAACAAAGAACTTGAAAAAACAAAAAAAATAGATCTTAATAAAAGAGAAGAATGAGCATGTCTTTCCATCAACTTCATCTACACCAACAACAACAGAAGTCGATCCCTCAGAAAAATTGGTTGAGATAATTTCAAGCTTAAGTATTAAAGATTAAGAAATTGAAAATATAAAGAAGTTGCTCATCATAAATAATTTCAACGATGAATTAGCTAAAAGAAATGTAGCCATTCAATGATATTAATTAAGATCTTAAAGAATGGCTACAAAGGGAAATAGATTGTTCAAAAAACCATCTAATTGGGAAAGATCTCTGACTAAAACAAGAATGTCTGTTTGGGATGATATAGTAATCAATATCGTAGAAATGTGGGAATCATTTATGATTACTAAATAAATGTAGATCTACTTCATACTACTGAGAAATCTATCAGCAACATTCAAGTAGACTTAAGAGATGAGTCACAAATTGTTACAATGATAGTTAATTTTCTAAATCCATGGAGTAGAGAAAAATCGAGAAGATCAAGTAATGAAGACATAACCTACATTATCATGGAAGTAAATAAGGTCAACACCAAAAGGTATTTTGTACAACAACTAAAGGATAAATGCAGGCCAGTCAGAATGGAGGTAGATAGGTTCAATTCGAGGTTCAATGTTTGGGGTGACATAGGTAAGCCTTATTGTTGGGATCATAATGTAAAACAAAGATCATTGGATGCATACAAGGAAATTTCACTAAGAACCAGAGTTGACTCCAACAAATTCTCAGATATGAGTGAAGTATTGAATGGGTCAAGAATAGTGGATAAGCTATTGAATTTGACATTCGTTGACAATGATAACTTATCAAAGTTACACATAATTAGATATTTATTATAGAAAGATGGTGTCATATAATTATCTAGTTGGGAAAAATTGGAAATGGTTAACTCAATTTTCTCCAATAACTGTCTAGATATCAACAACGAAATCCAACAAAAGAAGCACAAGTGGTCACAAGTTATTGGACTGATAGATTTTATATTTCTATTTTAATTAATTTGTTCCTAAATGTTGCTTTTGCAAAAATAAAGAATCCAAAGGAACTTATGAAAAGGGTTTAGATTTAATCAACATATTCTTCTTACAATTATTCATGGAGTGTTACTTTTTGTGATTGTTCTTCTCATAAGTTTCATATTTTGTTTTCATCTTTGTAATTATTATATTATTGGAGATTGTCTTGAGAGGTTTAATTGAGAATCAATGTATGTTACATCATTAGAAACATTATATTTAACACAAATATTTATGATTGGAGTTGTTTATTTTTTTATCATACCTATGTTAAAGGTTAGATTGTTGTTGATATCTTATTTAATTAAAATTCGTGTTCTACTAGAAAGCAACTAGAATATTATTTTTGTGTGTTTTCCAATATAACATATAACAAATGTATTCAAAGAATAATGTGAATTCTCTTTAATGCTTCATCCATTCTTTTGCCACGACAATAAAGCATAATTAGTTTCTATCTTATTTGAAAGCTAGCCTATTGGTTAAATAGATAAGAAGTATTGTCATGTAGCTTAAAATTCAAGGAGTTTAATAAATAAGAACCTCCTTAAAAAAAATTACCTACCATTGGTGCCTTGACATAGTTTCTAGCCAAAACAATCTACATGGAAAAAATAATGGTAGCCCACTTATTGTTATTATAGAATATGGATTTTCTAGTAGAGTAAATGAGAAAAGTATGGAATTGTGCTACTAGAGATTTTGACCAAAAATAAACTTGTTAAAACAAAGTAGTGGATATTGTGAGATGGGTTACTACCAAGCTAAGTGAAGGAGGGAATTTGCAACAAATTATTGACAATAGAAGGTTTGGGGTTTCTAAGAAACAAATTCTATTGCTACTGAGAATAGGGTTATTGTGAACCAATATATTACCATCAAATCATCCATCAATGAGAGAGGTAGTAAGAATGCTATTGAAAGTTAGAACTTATGACTATAAAGTGGGCATACCTCCAACTCATATAACTTGGACGCATATAGCTATTTGTTGAACATATGATCTTCAATGGTATAAATGACTTGAGTTTGCTTTTCATCCAACATATTTAGAGCCTTATTCATACTTGTCACTGATGATTAGTAGGAATGGCTGCACATAATTGGTTACTATATTCACGGGCCTCCTTAAATGGTTATGTTTTCACCTATAGCTTTGTGATCCAATGTTACACAATGAATCTATGTAGGAATTTTGGGTTCTTAAAGAGGGCATGATGTATTAGTTGAATGGATGATATGGACCTAAAACTAAAAGAAAGTTCCCAAAAACTCGATGTATAATAAAAATAACACTCATTCATACAAAAATATAGGAAACATGAAATGAAATATGCAAATCCTCTTAACTAGTCACTAAAGTAAATGAATACCAAAGAAGCTATTTGTCTTTTAGAGTTTGAGGTTTTATTAATTTCTATGAAATATAGTTAAAATAACAATGCCAGAGAATAGGACAAATGAGCAATTCTTCATACCTGCACCTGTAAGAGCAACAAATAGCACATTCATGGTGGATGGATGAATAAAATAATCTAAAGATGGTGTCCCGATCTTACATTTGGAATACTAGTGAAACCCACACATTCTGGACCCCCCCCCCCCCCCCCAAAAAAAATTTTCCATGTAATAACAACAATGGATGTTCATTTGGAAAATATATGAAACATAAAATAAATATGTCAATACTCATAACTAGTCAACCAAGTTAATGAATACCCATCAAGCTATTTTTGTTCCATAGATTGAATACCCTAGTATATCAAACAAATCTGAACCCCCTCCAAACAACACCCCCTTCCCCCCCCCCACCAACACACACATGTGCACCAAAGAATTTCCCCCCACCCTTGAAAAAAAATACATATATCTATGTATAATAGAAAAAAAACATTACTACCTCACAATAGTATGCAATGTATTGTTTTCCACTTTTGCTCTTTTTTTAACCCTCTATATGAACAAACATATTAATATATTGTCCATCTAGTGATGTCCTGGTGAGGTGGATAAGTCTATGACATGGTATTGTTTTATGGCACTTGTAGGAATTCTAGTTTTGGATGTGGGTTTGTGTTTCATATGCTTGATCTCAAATATTTTTATTTCAAAGAAAATGTAGGGAGAGGAACAAATAATTTCACCAAGGTTATGGCTTTATTTATACTGTTAAATTTTGTTATGCTTGTAGCAAGGATTCACTTCTCTACAAGTTCTTAGGGAGTCTAATCATTAATTTATTGTATGATTATGCTCAATTACATAATATTATCTTATTGTCACTAGCTAATCATCCTCATGAAATCTTTGGTTTATTCTCTTAAATTGATTTTTACTCATATATACAAATAAATAAATGAAATAATGGACACACTATCTACAGAAGGTTCTCTATCACTTGAAATCAACTCGTCCTATAGGAATTTGATGAAGATTGGGTACTAGTCTTTAAATAGTTCATGATCCATGATATCTAAAATTGTTTAATTTTGTTCCCTTTTTTTCCCATGGAACCAATTTAGTATGGATCATGATGCAAATAGTTATATCTAGTGAACTTCTCTATTGAAGTTATGAGGTTGAAAGATTGAAACAATTAATGAATAGACCCATATAGAGAAATGACATTAATGATACATATTGACATAATAATTATATTTATCTTCACCCTGAAATAAATATGTTTTCTTTCTTGGAGAAAGCAGAAGAAAAATGGGGAAGGTGAGTGCATAGCACTAAACATAATGTTATTATAACGGTTTTTAGAAAGATGGAAAAATATATCGTAATTTATTTGTCAATTAAAAAAAAACACGATCATGACTAGTTAATATCCACAAATGTGGAATGACTCATCACTATTATTAAATAAAAATCATGTCACCTAAAATATCTTATTAGTGGTCTACAAAGAGGTATATTTTGACTCTTACTAAATGCCTTTAAGTCTTGGATCATTCACCTATTTTCTCACATCTAAGTAATATGAGTTCATGTTCATTCTTAATCAATTTAAGGTTTTACTTTAAGAACAGAAAACAATTTTAACTTAAATTGTATCTAGATGATGCAAGCCTGGCCTGCAATACCCAGGATCTCCATAGATTTGTCCATGACAAATTCCATTTCAATAAATGCCCAATCAAAACCTGTTCGAATTCCTGTAATGACTTCTGGATCGTGCCTTCAGATTGTGGACAGCGCCTTATAGCATATCATTCCTAATAAATGTTAAAAGCTCTTAAATTCCAGACAAAACATATGCACACAAATCACTGAATTAATTAATTCAGAAATAAAATATTTACAATAGAAATCATGGCCTATTCATGGCCTCTCATTCTTCATCCTTACTCTCACTCCATCTCTCTCTCTCTCTCTCTTTAATGTCTTTGAGGATTCCTAATTTATAAAACTAAGCATGATCTAGAATCACTCAACTAAAAGCTCTAAGAGTCTACATGCAATGCATACATATGGTAAAAAGCATCTTGAGGATTTTTCCCATCTTTTTCCCTGTTCTAAAATAGAAAATATTTCCTTATCCCATAATGATCCACATTCACTGCTTTATGCCTAAAAAACACTCCCTATTTTATTAAAAATAACAAAATATTTAAAATTATCACACCCCCCTTTTTATTCCATATTTACAAATGAAGAGGGTCTTGATGCTCCTGCATCATACACCCAACCTTAAAATTAATCATGATCCCCTTATCATGTGTTGGGATCTGTGTATGCCTGGATCCCACACCTTGTGCTGCAAGTTTCCATTTGCCGCTGTTTTTGTTTGTTGTTCTTCTCCAGGTCTCCACACCTTATGCTGCTTTGCTCCACTAGCTGCACTCTTGCAATCTTCTGTTGTCTTCCTCTTGCTGCTTCTCCTTTGTTTCACTGTTGTTGGTCTCTTCCGGGATTTTTTCACCATCATCCGCTTCATCAGTTCAATTTCTTTGTCCAACAGATTTTCTCTAGCTTCTTCAATAAAACCTGTACTCACAAAACAATTGTTAGAATAAAAAATATAAGGTTACAGTGCCTCTTTTGCTGCTATCAATCCACATGTTGCTCTATTTGTCACTATGGATGTTGCTGCCGCTGTCGCCATAGATGTTGCTACCTCCCAAACTTCCTGTCCCTCTGCAACATGCTTTGGCTCATCACCTGCAATTTCATCTACAACTTTTTCCTCTGGTTTAGAGGTCTCCTCAACTTTCTCTGTCAGCACATCATTATGTTGATTTGCATTCACCAGCTGCACATAAGTCCTCTGTCCTTCCAACTCTCTTCCCTCAAGATCTAGTTTTCTATACAATTCAACAACTTCCTTAGGAGTAGAACTTGGAAACTTCACATGATTTTCTATACCTTCAAAAACTTTTGACCAATCATCAGCTGGTCAAAAATTCTGATTAGACTCCTTCATCTTCATTTTCTCATCATCGATCTGAACAGCCTTCAGATTCAACTCTGCTTGGACAAATTCTAAAGCTTGTTCATCTCCCTCTTCTATACCTGCAAACATACACAACCCATTAGTTTTTAAATCACAGGACTTTTTAGTCCTGACTGCTTCCTTCAACATTTTCCTTTTAATATATCTGCATGTGGGATTTTCAAACTCCATTCCTAGCTCAAGAAATCTAAGTCCCTTTTTCAACAAGGCAATCAGAATTTGCCTCAACCTCCTCTGCAATTGTTGCCAAATCACTCTCTTTCCCTTCAGTGGAAAGAGCCATTTTCCTTTTTGATTTTCCTGCTTTTGCAGCCATTCTTCCAGTACCTGTAATTGTGCCTTTATTTTTGCAATCTCTTTTTCTTGAACCTCTACAGTCATCTCATCTCTGTAGCATTTCTCTGAACCTCTTCTTCCTCTGGAAAAACTCCCTCTGCCTTTGGCAGACTGCTTCCTCATGAGTTTCTCACTCACCATCAGTTGTACTAGCCTCTGCAATAACAATCTCTCTTGCTGCAACTTACCTCACCAAGCTCTCCTCACTTAGTATTTTGGTAAGTACTGGTTCACTGCCTCTGGAACCTCTTGAGCACTCCTCTACTCTCTCTAGGCTATCTCTTCAACTCACCTTCTTCTTCTTCAGGACACTACGATTGTCCTCCCTATCCAGCCTTCAGTTGAATGCCAGGTTCACTTCCACCTTCTCTGCAACCATAAACTTCATTTACAAATTTCAAATCAGAAAAATAATCTCACCTCTTAAGATCTTGCATGATCTTGTCTTCTTTCCACTCCTGCAATCCTATTCACTTGTGTAGTTTGCATATCAAATTTAAAAATCGTTCATCACACTTCAGTTCTCAAAAAAAAAAAAAAAAAAAAAAACATCTTCAGCTGAGCATTCTAGCTCTGATACCACCTGATGCAAGCCTGGCCTGCAATACCCAGGATCTCCATAGATTTGTCCATGACAAATTCCATTTCAATAAATGCCCAATCAAAACTTGTTCGACTTCCTGTAATAACTTTTGGATCACGCCTTCAGATTGTGGACAACGCCTTATAGCATATCATTCCTAATAAATGTTAAAAGCTCTGAAATTCTAGACAAAACATATGCACACAAATCACTGAATTAATTAATTCAGAAATAAAATATTTACAATAGAAATCATGGCCTATTCATGGCCTCTCATTCTTCATCCTTACTCTCACTCCATCTCTCTCTCTCTCTCTTTAACATCTTTGAGGATTCCTAATTTATAAAACTAAGCATGATCTAGAATCACTCAACTAAAAGCTCTAAGAGTCTACACGCAATGCATACATATGGTAAAAAGCATCTTGAGGCTTTTTCCCATCTTTTTCCCTGTTCTAAAATATAAAAGCTTTCCTTATCCCATAATGATCCACATTCACTGCTTTATGCCTAAAAACACTCCCTATTTTATTAAAAATAACAAAATATTTAAAGTTATCACACTCACCTTTTTATTCCATATTTACAAATGAAAAGGGTCTTGATGCTCCTGCATCACTAGAAAAAACCTAATATCTCTTAGTTTCACTATTAAGACTATAAAAATGGATTCATAGGTTAAGTCAAGTGATATTTATACTTTTTCCAATACATCAAACCAAATATTATGATTAGTTACAATTTAACCTCATCCTGAAAAAAGGATTCCATCATAATGTAACCTATTTAAATAAAATTAAAGGTTTAGTAAATGGTATCAAGTAGTGAAGCAATATGTGTTGTGCAATTGAGTTTTAGGTTAGGCTCATGTCACATGGAGAAAAATTAGAGAGTTTTGATAAATCTCATAGATCTTTTATCATCACACATCATTCATAATTATTAATATTTTCACTACCAACTCGGTAGTTCAAGGGGTTGGAGTTAAAATTTTAAATGTTAAGATTATCATGAGAATTGTTGTGGAAGAGCATGTAAAATATTACTCTAGATATACATTGGAATTTATTTATTGATGTATATAATAAGATTTAAAATTTAAATTGTTCACCAAAAAATTATTTGATTATGTATACTATAAACCATGAATTATAAATTATATGTAGTTATCACACTAGAAAGAATAAAAAACTAATTCAATATTTTTATGGATAAAATCAATAATTATAATGCTTTCATATTTATTATATATTTTACTTAATAATAATAATAATAATAATAATAATAATAATAATATAATATCCTTAAAATTGGAATACAACTACAATATACATCATATTTTAACTAATTTTAAAATATTATTCCAATTTAAAAATACTATAGTGAAAAAAAAAAACATTAAATTGATCATTAATATTAATTAAATTATTGGTTAATAACCTTAAATAAATAACTTTACACCTATTTCAAATATTATTCCAATATTTGGAAATCTTTCACAAAATGTAAAACTATTAAATAAAAGAAACCAATTTAATAAAAAAAGTAAAACTCAACTTCAATATAAGAATAAGAATCATGAAACCACATTCTAAGGTTGAGAGTCCATCGAGGGGTTCTTTACCATGTAAATAAACATATCAAACTATGTAAATTGTTGCCCATCTTTGAGTTCTTTACTAAGAACTTGATTGGAAGAATCTTTGAACAATGGAGTTTGTATATAATAAAATAAAATAATTATGAAAAAGCAAAATATATAATTTTTTATAAATAATTATTTAATTAAATAATTTACAAAAATATTGAAACATTTATTTCAATTTTCAAGTACATGTTAAATTTAAGTATCTCTAACATTTTGGAAATTCCAACATCTAACTGGAAATATATGTCAAATCACAAAGCTTGTCACGTAAAGAGAAGGAACATGATATATGTTCCGAGGTGAAGCCCATGTAGTTTCTGCAAGGCTGTGGCTTCTCGAGAAAGTGTCCACGGGTGTCACAGTAATTTCTAAATTTACGGTCACAAAACCTAAAATTCATTAAAACGTGGTAACAAATAGATAGAAGATTATTCTTCTCCCATTAAATATATATTCAGCAATGTATTTGTTGATTCAATTTGTGGCTTTTCATAAAGAAAACGAATGACCTCCTCATCTGAAGCTTCTAAGATACTTCTTTTCTTAAGGAAGATAAAATTAAGTCAACAATATATAAAAAAAATATCTGAAGCTTCTAAGAAATTTCTTTTCTCAAAGAAGATAAAATTAAGTCAACAACATTTAAAGAAAACTTTTTTTTAAGTTTGGAAAATTTCTTTTCAAGTAAAGATTATTGGGAAAATAAAGATTCATTAGACAATATTTAAAAACAACCTTTCCTGCTTTTTATTTGAAGTTTGGAAATTATTTTCCTTATCGAAAAGACAAAGGTTATAGGGAATATTCTCATTTGAAGTTTGGAAAAATTCTTCTCTTACGAAGAAGAGAAAGGTTACTTGGAAGATAAAGGTTAAGTGAACAACATTTAAAGGAAATCCTTTCTACCTTCTTATTTGAAGATTGGAAAAAATATTTTCTTGTGGACAAAATAAAGGTTAATGGAAAAACATTTAAATAAAAAATTATTTAATTAGGAAACATTGAGAATATATCTATCTTTTCTATTTTGTTTAAAGAAGTGAGGAGTTCTGTTAAAATTTAAGTTAGATCCAAAGTGGAGAATGGTGTTTTGAAACATGGTTTATATTCTTGACTCCAGCTTCAAGCTTGGATGGAATATGTTTGGAAATTTTCATTTAGGATGGGTGGTTATTCATTTAACTCTCTAAAAGTTTTATTGTTGTAAATTTTATTTTTAAAATTAAAATACTAAAGGTTATTGTTAAAGGCACAAGTTCATGAAAGATGTAAGTTTTTTTTAAGAAATCATGACACTTTAGGTATAACACATATGTAAAATCTCTTTTAGTGGTTTTGATATAGGTTTACACTATCTAGTCTATTTCTAAATTATTCGGATTCCAATTCTCAAATCTATTGGTTATGGTTTAGCTTATTTCATGACATTGTAGTATGTATTTACATTCAAAGGTTTCCATTTGTTATGCCTAGCTTTGCATTTATGCAAAGTTGCTCTTAACAAAATTGTGTTGCAAAGTAGTGATCGAAATTAGACACAACATAGTGATTACTAACACGTTGATTTCCCTTATAGGCTCCCTTTAAACATGAAGAATTAGTAGAATTTTTGGTGTAGACTTGCAAATGAACTAGGATTGGGTGGAATAAAGTAATACTATAAAGGGACTCACACTTGCAACTCTAACAAATATTATTCTTTTGTCTCTAGCAAATGCAACAATGACATTGATATAGAGGAAACTTACATGTCATTTGTCTCACTCTAAGAGGAATCCACTAGGAAGGAGAAGTAGAGGCATGAATCAAACCCTTTAGATCATTCTCTTTAATACTAGTCTCTTAATATTAATATTAAGACGAATCCTTTATTTATTTAAACATCAACATTTCTTCTCTTTATCTTTTTAGTTTTAGGGATTTGTTTTTAATCTTTATATGAAAACCTTTCATGTTTTTGGTCTCACTTATGGTATTTATTATATTATCTTGCACCTCTTATCCTAAAACATAATTTTTATGATTAATCTAGATCATGATTCAAAAAATCAACTAATACAATGAACTCTTTGGATTACTCTCTACTTCTTTAGGCTAATAAATCCATCCACAAAATTCTGCAAACATAAAATAATAAAAACCATAGTTATGCATGAAACTTTGGAATTAAATAATCTCCAAAATAATTGATGTTACAATAATTTGAGATGATATTTAGTTGCATTTCTATTTTCTATTTGCCTTTTCTAATCATGATATTTTTCATATAAGTTTTAATATAAAAAAATGTTTGTCTGAAATTGTTGTATAAAAAACAAATTAAAATAACACAAGCTTAACATCCCCATTATATGTATATGCTTTTTTGAATTGAAAATAATTGAGTCCACATGTATTGACTTTAGGAATCACATAATATTTAAAGCAAGGTTGATAACTGCGTAACAACATAGTCCCTACCTCTTTGTGCAGGGTTCACAGTTTGTCGTTATTTGAGAACGCTATATTTATGCAAGTCACACCTCCGCACTGTGTAAAATGAAAGATAAACTTCGAGATATGCACACTTTGCAATAATTATAGAAGTTTCTTCGAATGACTGAAGATATAGAGTAATTGGCCACGTCTTATCGATTGAGGAAAATACTTAGAAATATTATATATCAAGTTAGTGCATACCCATATATTCATATTAAATAGTTGGATTAAATGGAGGTAAGCCTAAAACTTATCAATATTATATATCATCTTCTTCTGCACCTCCAAACTCGTGCACCTCTACATTTCACATAATGAAATATCCCTCTGGACCTTTGGATCCTGCATAATGAAAGCTTCCTCCATTCCTCTGGACTCTGCACAATGAAATCTTCCTCTGCAAATTGGTACTTCACATAATGAAATATTTCTACGAACCCCCACACATCACATAATGAAAGCCTCCTCTACACCACTGCACTTCACATAGTGAAAAATAAACTCTAAGATATGCAATTTCCCTGAACCACGAAAGATATAGAAATATTGTCCACGTCTTATCGATAATTCATATTAAGTAGCTAGATTAAATGGAGTTGCGGCGAATACTCAATAATACTATATACCAAGCAACTGCATACTCAAAAAATTTAAGTCCCACAAAATTAATATATTAATTTAACTCCGTGTTGGCGAGTAATCTTTCATTATGTCGAGTGTGGAGTTGCACAAATGTGGAGGTGAAAAAGAAGCACAATGAAAGATTCCTTTGCACCTCCACACTCAGCACAATGAAAGATTTCTCTGCCAACTACTTAATATGAATTACAAATAATATGTGGTCATTTTCTCTATATCTTCAACAATTCGGGGAAACCACTATAATGATTGCAAAGTGTGCATATCTTAGGATTTAACTTTCATTATGCGGAGTGTGAAGGTTTGGCTTGCACAAATGGTTCTGGGTTGATGGAAAGTGATTACTGTATTGACTCATGAGCAATATTCACAGAGAACCAAATAGGTCTAGGATTGAATGAATTTTGAGCCTATGGATTTTGAAGTTGGTGAAATGCATTTCGTATGAGATAAACTACATGAAAATTGTTGGATCAAAGTAAAAATTAACCTGAAATAAGAAAATTGAGGAACATAATTATAAATTAGCTTCATGTATGAATAAAGAAGCTTTCATTGTGTGAAGTACAAGAGTGTGGAGTAAGCACAATGAAAGCTTCCTCCACACCTCTGCAATCTACACAATAAAATTAACTAAATTAAAAATATAATAACTATATGAAGTAAACATAGAACGGAGGCAAGGAAAACACTAAGCAATATTATTTATCTAGCAAGAGCATACCTAGAAATTTAAGTCCCTATAAAATTAATAGATCAATTTTACTCTGAGCTGTGGAGGAAGATTTCATAGTATAGAGTGTGGAGGTGCAAGAGTGCAAAAGTGTGGAAGAAGCACAATTAAATCTTCCTCTGCACCTTCACACTTGAGGGAAATATATTTTGTATTTCTTATGAAATATATTTTATAGAATCTTCACCAAAGTTATAAACCAAATATGTGTAAATAGTGATGTGGAATATAAACTATGGATCTTTTTCAATATATGTCTAGGGCTTAATTTATCTAATTGCTTTGCAGCTGGTCTTTAATTGCTAGACATATGTTGAGTAAGATAGATAATGATATCATGGATTACGTTCATTGACAGGAAAACTATTTTATAAAAAGCAAGTGTGTCATCTATTGCAAAATTAAAGAAATTCCATTTTTGGAGAATACATGCCTATGTCAGAATGATGGAAATACATTAAATACAATGTTTCTAAAATCTATAATCAAAACATCATCAAGCTAGAGTGTTTCATTTGGCATCATTAAGAAGGTGCAGAGGAAGCTTTCATTGTGCAAAGTGCAGAAGAAGCACAATGCAAATGGTAATTTTGGATCGCTGAAAAGAAATTCTGGTATTGACTCGTGAGTAATCTTTGTAGAGAACTAGATTGGTCTAGGATTGAATGACTTCATGTAATAATATATGCAAGAAAATACATCTATGTTTTTAAATCAAAAATCTAATTTCTAATCTATCGATTCCAAGGTTTCCAAAATGCACTCAGCATGAGACAAACTACATGAAAAGTGTTCAACCAAAATACAAATTAACCTGAAAATAGGAGCATTGATGCACAACATTACAAATTATTATCAAGTATGGTGGAGGAATCTTTCATTGTGTGGAGTGCGGGAATTTAGAGGAAGCTCAATGAAATATTCCTCCACACTTCCATCTTCCACATAATGAAATTAACTCAATACTAAACATATAACATCTTTGAAAGTTTAAAAGATTAAAGCATATAACATATTTCAAGCTTTATAATAAATAGAACTGCATATCTTTGATAATCAAAATAATAAAAGTTGTCGTACATTGTGTGTTTTCATTGAATTTTTTATTGACCATTATCGTGTTACATTGTGTTCTTGAGAGATGTATGTTTGAGATCCAAAAAAATTGTCAAACGTTCATTTTCATTCTAATAAATAGAACAACATTAGATATAAAAGAAAATATCAAAGCATATCTTTAAAAAATTATGCAAAACATTATCACATAATTCTCCACAAAATTGGAAAACAAAAACAGAATTGAAAGAGAATAATCAGTCTTTGTGCTTGAGAAGTATTAAACAATACACAACATAGTTATAGTAACAAGAAATGTATCCAAATTTGAATGCCAATCATCATAGCTATGATTAAAATAAATACTATAGATGGAATAGATATATGAGATCCAAAACTATTGTTGAGCATTCATTTTCATTGTGATTAATAACAAAATATTATATATACTATAAAATCTCAAAGAATATCCTCAAAAACTTATGTACAATTAATGTTATTAGCCAACACTACAAAATTCATATCTATACAAGGTCTTATGCAAAACATCATCTCAAGATTCTTCAAAATGTTGGTGAACAACGTCACAATTGGAATAGGATAATCAAAATTGGAACCAAAATTGAAAATATTGATATTTAATTGCAAAAGTAAATGCATTCGTCCCAATGGGAACTAGGATTGGGCTCTCGTGAACTTTAATGTGAAAAGGGAACCTACAAGGGAAAACAACAAACTGCATCCAAGAATTGGCTTAGGTCATGATAACACATCCAAAAAAGTTGAATAATTAAATACTAGTATTCAAAAAAAACAAATGTTACAATATTTAAGAACACTCGTAGTATGTGAAAGCATAGACAGTGACTGTCTGACTGTTGGTTGTCTTCTAGATTCATGATTTCTTGAAGACGTTTCTCCACTACATTTTTAATCAAATCTTTGATGGGGGGATTTTAATCTATATTTTGACATGTTCATTGAGTATCTACTTCTCAATTGTGCTAGCTTGTTTTTCTAATTGCGCAACCAATACATAATTATGTTCATTAATCCTAACAAAAGTAATTAGCCATTTTCTAATTTCTTCTATAGTAAAATCAATTATGTCATTAAAGTATGTTTGCTTTGACTATTTTAGCTTGTACAATTCATCCATTAGTGTGTATATCAAAGTTAATTTTGAATCACATATGATGTGCAGATCATTTAGATCCTAAACAATCTCTACCACCTTGAGAAAACCATCACCTCTTCTAATGTTTATGCTTTCACATTCAAAAATGATGTTCTCTAGTGTCCTAATTCTCTCAAACAATTTAGATTTTACCTAATTCATTCGATTAACATTTGGGAGTGCTTTTTTTTCTTTCTCTAAATTCAAGAGTAAATCAAGCCTCTGATTAAAAATAACTTATTATCAATAGATTTCGTGTCTAACTAAGATTAAGTTTAACCAAATCAACAAATGAATTAGTTTCCTATAACAATTGCCACATTTCGAAAGTTGATTGCCATGCATGATCAATAATTTCCAATTATTAGCATATGTTAGTAATAATATATGATTTCACTGCATTAAGGAGATTGATGTCTTTATTAGATCTATGGGGTGTGTCGGGAGTATAAATTCACAATGGTGGTGCTCATATTTCCAGTGCAAGAGCTTACATAACACCCATATTTATACCATCTTATAGCTCTTTTATTCCTATTTTTAGTCTTAGGTTCACTGCTTCCTATTTGCTAATAGACTATGCAAGTGCCTCATTAGTATCTTGATGAAATTTCTTGACCCTTGTGGCTCCAATGCTAGACACATCAACATGCATTTCGACTTGATCAATAACCTTTTTATTATGAACCTTTACTTTGTCAAGTCTCAATTTTTTACAACCCTTGTCATAATTTGTATTTTATAATCTGATAAGGAATTCATTCAGGGTAGTGACTTATTCAAAAAATTTCTCCATTATTTTCTAATTTTCTGCTAAACTCGTACTAATACAATTAGTTGGTATAGTGTTTCCAACTTCCACATCTATAGCTTATTCAATGATTTCTTTTTTAGTGAGACTTTTGGATTTGGATGATTCAATAATGTGCCCTATTTTTGGAGTGAATCTTCGAGGAGGCTCTTTGTCATCATCACCACCTAATAGCTCACCATGAACTAGTTCTGCACTTGTAGGAACATTTCTCTTCCTTTGACTAGAGGATGAACTCAGACCAATACCAAGTGTGGAATCTATAGATTGCTACATAGTATTTACTCCTATTTGCTTATATTTTGTTTCCATGTTGAAGTTTGTTTCTTCAAAAATTTCTTCATTATCAATCATTGATTTTTGATTTTTTGTTAGATCACTCTGACTCTCCTTGCTTTTGTCTGTAGTCTTTGTAAACAAGTTTTTGTACCTAATAGTACCTAGATGTGTGGTAAATAGGCCTTCTGCATCAAAGCCTCAATAGGCTTCAACTTCTCTGAAGTTAAAAAAATCCAAAGACTGTACAAGCTAAACAATGTTAGAGACATTCATCATAGTGACTTGTCCAATAATAAATGGCAAAGGAATATACTATTTTTTCTTTTTGCATTCAAATATAGCTATCCAACCCTGGTATTTCCTACAAAATTGAACAAAAAAATACCCATCTATAACAAATTTTGGCAGCAATAGTGGTTTACCTTTAAATTCATAAATTCAAATTACTATATTGTTTTCTCTTTATTCATGCACCCATTTCCCCATACGAAAACCTGGGATTGCATTGTTATTCAATGGGGCTCTTGTCCAGTTATCACGTAAATGATGTACTTTACAAAAACATTTTGTATTAGAAAAAAAAAAATAAGCTTTCTTCTTCCACAATATGGGATACCATAACTACATTGGTTCTTCATTTGGATTTAATTTATGTTTATAGGGTAAGTCATGAAATACATGGCTTGAGATGAGAGTTGTTATTAGGTATTCCATCATAAAGAATCTATTGTTCCTAGACAAATTCACTAACTGGAAAGTTAATTCAATGTAAATGAGATCAACCTAGTCGAATGAACAATGTTTTTTGTATGAGTAATAAAACAAATAGAGAATGGATTTTGGGACATTTTTTGTAGTTTCTTGGTCTATTAGCTAGGTACAGAGCTAACGTAAGTCCCTGGATGATTACCTAAACAAAGAAATGTCTAGAATAGAAAGATCAGAAAGAACCTAGGAAGTTGGGGAAATGAATTTTTGAATAATGTTCATCTCATGTGCTTGCGACTCCATAAAACTATCTTCTTTGGAAATTTTTAAGCACATATCCACTCTTGGTAGCTTGAATATCCATTTAAATGCATTGGGAGTTAGTGGAATTGGTGTCTTCTACACTTATAACATATTATTATTGTGTTTGAATTAAAATTGTTTGCACATAGATAAATGATTTCTCTGAAATCAAGGAATTCTAGAACACACACAACATTCACCAATTCAGTACTCCAAATCTTATTTCTATTCTTATCTTCCATTGGCAAATTCACAAACCACTCATATGCAGTCGACCTCTATAATTTATCAGCGATAAGAGAAAGTGAGTTAATCATTTAAATGAAAATAGTTTATTTCCTTCCTCTACTAGCCATTTTAGCTTTATAATTAAAAAAACCTTCTCAATCAATAACATTCCCAATTTCATTTAAATGTAGATTTCGTAGTACACTATATAATCACCAGTTGTTACTATTTGGTATGTGAAATACGTTACATAGGAAACTATCCATAAATAATAACTACAGATACCAAAATTGATGTTTACAGGAAGTAGTGGAAATAAATATCAAAATTCCAAAAATGTCTCATCCATTTACTTTTCACTTTTCTACTACTTTAATATCATCAATATATGTACCCTAAGTGACAAAAATTTACAAACTAAAATAAACATGAATTCTTTGTAATCATGACAATTAGAATATAGGTTGTCATAGTAACTCTAAGTTGAAAGGTGTGTAAGGAAAACCGCAAAGAAATATTGTGTGGAGACATTGTCACCTAGCTCTAATACTGAGTGACTTAATGGTTGAGCTGGTATCCACCATAGTGTCAATGTTAGCTCACACTATTTTATAAAAACAACTTTTTGTGCATTGAAAAACTTTTTTTTTTGCAATTTTCTTTGATGGATACTCATCATGGAGTGCATGATTCCCTGATTACAAGTTGATTCATTGATTCACTAAAAAATATCGAAACTTTTAACATTTATCGATAGTGGAGCCTTTGTTAATAGTATGACTAAGCCTTATTTAATTTTTTAATATTGGTGTAGGGTCCTATACACCTCCTTTATTTGTTTACAATCAAAAATCATTACACAATGTGTTACATGTTGATTAAGTACTACTTGCACTATCATATCTCTTGTATTATCTATATATACACTTAAGAAATATATTTACATTTACACAGAGTGTAGCTTTTGTTAGTTGTAGAATTAATACTTAATTAATTTTTTAATATATGTTAGTGCACACCATGGGAGATTTATTAAGTTTATGTGACATTTCTCGTGTGTCAAGAACCATGAAAATTGACACTTTGGGGACATGCACAAAAAATCAATAAATGAGAAAGTCACTCTCATACCACTGATCCAAATTTATGAAAGGAAAGAAGTGAAATACATGTTTCTAACCCAAAACATAGGGATACACAATGGGGGTCTGTAGAAGAAGTGTTTTACATAATGGAGTTGTGTAGAAGAAGTGTATGGAGGGGAAATTTGTTCAGAGGTGTGAAAGTTGGGTGTAAAGGTTCTCCTGCACATACCCCTCTTTTGCACATCCTTTATTTCACACACTAAAAACATATGAACTTTGAAATTCAATAAGAAAACACATATTTTATGCCATTAAAATGCAAATAATAAATATCATTTGAATTTTTGCAAGCATATTACAATATCAGAAATTAAAACGGTAATTCATTTGGTTTGAAGGAATGTCCATTGAATTATTATTCTATAGTATAACTGTATAACATAGTGCTTTGAATTAGACTAGATTTCAATGTATATAACAATAATTAGTGTTATGCTTGTTACTTATTGGTCTGCAAGAGTGACCAGTGAATGAATTATGTGTTTCTATAGTCTATCCCCTACTCTTTTTTTTGAAGAAAAATGTTTTATTGCATGATTACCAAGAATCGAAAGTGAGTACATTTCTTATCACTCTTAAATGTGAGAACGTAATAAATTCTCCACTAAAGAAAAAAATAGTAAAAATATTGTCAAGTTTCACGAATCTATATATTCGAGTTTGAAAATAGTGAGTTTCCCATCCAATGGCTTATATAGTTAAACCATAATAAGGGTAATCGAATATAGTAGATAATTTATGCACTGAAAATTTGTTGCCTCATTTAATTTTCCATGACTCAAGACTAATATATTCATGCCTCTCGAATACTTCAAGATGAAATGTACTAGACATAGTTGAAAACTATATGTATTAAGTTCTTCACAACAACACTTCTACGTTATACTAATTAGAATTTTTAATTGTAAAAAAAATATCTGTTGTGTGGAATGAAGATATGCAGAAGAAGTAGATGAAGTGTTAATGTATGCAGAGGTATGGAAATGCGAATGGATATGGAAGGAGGGACATGTGGAAGGGATATCCACTTATTTCATACATGGGAGAAGAAATATATCATAGAGATGTATGCAACAAGTGTATGGAGGAAACAATTCCTACAGATGGTGGTATTTAGATTTCCAATGCCATTTATATATATAAAAAAGTGAACAATTATAGCCTTTCTCATTTTCTAATGTTTATGGTCTCATGTTGGAACTTCCTCCATTTGAAACAATCTTATTAACACTAACATTTGTGAAATTAAGGGATTTGCGTAATAAGGCATGTGAAGAGCTAAGGCATCTATGAGTTAAAGAAAATGAAAAGGGGAAAATGTGCTCTATGGGGTATAGATGTACCAAAGAAGTGTGTGGATATTAAAATTTTTGTGAATATCATGCAAAAGTGAGTATGTGTAGTGAAGCGAATGAGTTTTTTCCACACAAAAATGTGACGTGGAAATTAATATAAGGAAGCAAGTCATGTGATAAGCTAAATTTTGTGCGGAAATAAATATTGTAAATAGGTAAATAATGTGTCGACTTAAAGGAATAACCATCATTTTACCCCTTTTACAATTGCAAAAGCATAAAGGAATTTAGTCTTACATCAAATTGATGTATGCAACACAAACACAAATTTTAAAATAGTAATTTGTTTTAAATTGGCATTAATTACTTAGCTGCAAAATTTTAGATCATTCTAATTAATAACAAGACATTATATTTTTTATAATAACTCAAATCATATCCTCGAAACCTTATGAAAACTTACATTATCTCATAGCACTTCACAAAATTGGTCAATAGATTCAAAATTAGAATAGAGTAGTCAGTCTTTGTGCTTGAAAAGTTGAACGGTAACCAACACATTTATAGTAGCAAGAATTCTATCCAAATTGAAATGCCAATTATCATAGCTACTATTAAAATAAATACAGAAAATGTAATAGATTTCTGAGAACTAAAAATGTTGTGAAAACTTCATTTTCATTTTGATCAATAAAAGAACATTAGATATAGTATAAAACCTTAAAGCATATCCTTGAAAATTTATGCAAAATATTATCTCAAAATGCTGCACAAAATTGATGAACAAACTTAAAATTGGGACAAATTATTTTGTCTTTGTTCTTGGGAGGTGTTGAACAGTAAGAAACATAGTTACAATAACGAGAACTGTATCTAGATTCAAATGCTAATCATGATTGCTATGATTAAAATAAATATTATAAATAGAACAAATAATTTGATATCCAAAACTATTGTTGAACGTTCATTTTCATTATGATCAATTACTTAACATTACATATAATATAAAATCTCAAAGAAAATGCTTAGAAACTTATGTTCAATTAATGTTTTTTCACAGGGCTATATAATTTGAACCTAGTACAAGATCTTATGCAAAAAATTACCTCAACATTTTTCACGAAAATGGTAAACATTCTCAGAATTGGAACAGAGTAATAAGAAGTTCATTTTCATTGCGATCAATTATAGAAAATTAGATATAATATAAAAGCTCAAAGAAAATACTCCAAAACTTATGTTTACTTAATGATTTTGGACAATTCCATAGAGTTTAGACATATACAAGATCTTATGCAAAACATTATCTAAGGAGTTTTTACAAAATTGGTAAACAGACTCGGAATTGCAATAGAGTAATCAAAATTGGAAGAAGAATTGCATATAGACTTCATATCCCCTGATTTATGGTGATCAATATTTTTTATCCTAGAGGTAGCTTATATCAGTAATGAGAATCTTGTGATACCTCATCTTAGCATCCTATTCACCATATTGATATGAAATCTTCTCTCTTTAACTATCTACCCCTGCAATTCAAAAAATATAATAAAATTGTTCTATACTAATTATTAAGTACACGTAATAAATGATAATTTAAATCTAAAACAAAGGTATCTAGAGAAAGGAAGACATGTTCCAATGGAAGGCATTATGTAACTGAACTTACATTTAGATATTATACCATTTGAAATATTTTTGGTGCAAAGAATAATGTTTAATGCCTAAATCACTTATCAAAATCTTGATACTTAATCAAAAAAGTAAATGAATTCATCCCAATTGGAAATAGGATTGGGCTCCCATGAACTGTACTGAGAAAAGGGTACCTATAAGGAAAAATAAGAAACGGCATCTAGGAATTAGCTTAGTTCATGATAATATATCCAACAAACCTAAAGAATTAAACATTAGTAAACAAGAAAATGAATGTTCCAAGATTTAAGAACACTCACAATATGTGAAAGCATAAACGATGATTGTTTCATTGTCAGTTATCTTTCAGATTCACAATTTTTTGAAGGAATTTATTTAGTTTAGCTTCAATGAAATATCTCATGGGAGGGGTTTTAATCTCCTATTTGACATCTTCATTGAATATATCCCTGATTTCCCTAGCCTCTTCATGCAATTGCACAACCAATATAAAGTTCTATTTGTTAACACTAACAAAAGTAATTATCCATTTGTTAATTTCCATTGTGGTAAAATCAATTATACTATGGAATTATGTTTCCTTTGATTGTTTTAGCTTATCCAATTTAGCTATTAGCATGTCTCTCAAAATTAATCTAGAGTCACATGTGATGCATGGACCATTTAGATCTCATATAATATCTACCTCCTTAACATAGGCATCAACTCTTATATTCTCTATAATTTCATATTTAGAAATATTGTTCTCTATCTTGATTCTCTCAAACCATCTAGCTTTGATTTCCTTCATTCAATTAGCATTCACGAGTCCTTGTTTTTTTTTCTCTATATTAGAGAGTAAATCAAGCTTTTGACTAAAAGTACATGATGCAGGGCTCAACCAAGCCTGCTATACCTAGGATCTTCTAATCCTCACGCACATAATAATGCAGTTCCTTCACTATCCCAATAAACTAAATCTAACAATTTCCTCCTTTCAAATTAGAAGCTCAATTCTTTTATTGTCTCTCAATTATTATTCATGACCACAATAAAACTCGGCAAACACCTCTGCCATTAACAGCATCATAATTCACACACATGCACTCAGCACCATAGTATTTCTTTCCCAATACCAACAACTGATAAGTGCCTGTACCTCAGCTTAATACGCTTTCCAGCCACCATGCAAACTCAAAAAATGTTGGAACCCACGCGCTCCTCTGGCCAGATTGAAACACAGGTTTTATATATGTATAAATAAAACCTCACGCTCCTCATGCCAGTTGCGCTCACGAGTTCCATATACAGGCATACATATAAATGAAACAGTTACAAAAATAATTGAAATCAGCACAAATACTGTCCAATGTATATAGATCATGGAATACCGTTTCACATGCACAACAGTTATATTGGAACCATATAAATCTCCGCTATTTAAGATGGTGTCACCTTATATTTTTGCAAACACAGGGTTATGAACCCACGCAATTGTTCTATCCCAATTATCCACGCTTATTATCCACGCAGACCACCATTACAGCTCCGCCGCTTTCCTGGAATCGATCCTTGGATTGATTTGTTAACCCACAACTAAATACAATCAGTGTTGCATAACAATTACAATAATTTCCGCCCCAACCATAGAGTGCATCGTGATAAATTAAAGTGTTGTCTTTTTTGTTTATTTGAAGGGATATGATTCTCTTCCATTCTTCCTACTGCTCACATATACACAGAAAACATCAACCGGAGATATGAGAGCGATCCAACTCTTTAATACACAGTCAGTTAATTATTAGATACATGCGCAGTATCATGAAAAAAACCATCTCACTAAAATGCCAGAGAGTTTTTGAAATTATGCTTTGACACTGCCTCCCTCTCTCTGATGAGAGCTCAACTGCTTCCTTTATTTATAATAATAATGGATACATAGATCAGGCCTTATCTACTAGAAAAAGCATGATTTTCCCTTTTTACACAATGATATAAAGCTGGAAGCTTTTCCCCATCCTTATCCTAATTTTAACTGGAAACATAGAAATTCTTATCCCAATTCTATCCTTTTATTTAGGAAAAGAATATTTACATAATTGTTTTTACTTTCCTATTTTTAACTGAGAAAAAAAACATATTTTTAACTGGAAAAAAAAACATAGAAAGTGCAGGCTTTTCTCTGAGTCGCCTGCTCCTGCATCAGACTCCCAAGGTTGAAAATGATCATGATCTCCTGATCATGCTTTTTTTTTACCTTGTCCGCCTGGATCCCATACTTTGTTCTACAAGTCCCCATCTGCTGTTACTTGCTGCCTTTCTCCAGGTCTCCATATTTTATGCTGTCCTACTCCATTAGCTGCACTTTCATAATCTGTCTCTGTTTTCATCTTGCTGCTGCTTCCACTACTTCTCTTCCCTGCTGATGTTTTCCATTGAGATGCTTTCAACATGATTCTTCTAATGAGCTCAATTTCTTTGTCCAATAATTCTTCAAACTGTTGATTTCTTGTTGCCTGCTGAGCTAAGATGGCTTGCTCAGTCTGTCCTGTTACCTGTTGACTTCTCGCTCTTATTCTAGTTTCTGTTCTGACTGCCACCCGATCATCCATCCCCTCTTGTCCTCTGGAACAGAAAACATCTTCTCCCTTCATTTGACTGCTTGACTGAGTCAAATATTCACCAGTACCTGCAACAATACCTGCATTCACAAAACACTTGTTAGAATAAAAACCATAAGGCATCATTGCCTTGTACTCATTTGCCAGCATCTCAGTATACTCTTCTGAATCCTCAATTATCAGCACATCAGTATGCTGATCCAAACTTCTCAAAGAATCCTTTAAAGAATTCTCAAGACTGTCAACCAGTCTTTCTCCCATGTCATCCGCTTCCATGGCAATTTTCTGTACTTATTCACTGTATTGGACTCTTCTATCTGCTGCATTTTCCCTGTCACATCCTGGATTCTCCAACCAGTATTCCAACAGTGCAATTTTCTTGTAGCATTGTTGAAGCATCACATCATCATTTACAGTCCCTGCATTCATACACAACTTGTCAGTTTTAAAACCATGTGACCCCTTTTCCTTACTTGAAGTTTCAGTCTTCAAGTCTTCATCTTCACTATCTCTCAAAAATTCTCCTTGTTCCATTTCAACTTCCTCTTGACTCATCTTCTTGCCATTTATCTTGGCATCCTCTTTCTTATGTCCTCTACTGTGGCTTTTTCCTGAACCTCTGCTATGACTACTAGTAGTCATCTTCTTCTCGTTCTTTCTTCACGAGCTCCTTTTCAGTAAGCCTCTGCAACAGCTAGTCGTCCTAGCTGCAATATTACCTCACTAAGCTCTCCTCACTTAGTATTTTGGTAAGCACAGGTCCTCCATCTGGAACCTCTTCCTGAGCAACACCTTTGCTCCCTCTAGGCTTCTGCAATCTCCCACTCTCTCCTGAGAACACTTCAGTTGTCCTCTCTATCCAATTCCTTATTGGATTCTTGAGGTTCACTGCCACTCCTCTGCAACCATAAACTTCAATCCATAAACTTCAAATCAAAAAAATCATCTCACCTTTAAGATCTTTCCTGATATTGTCTTCTTTCCACTGCTGCAATCCTGTTCACTTGTGTATGCTGCATATCAGATCTTCAACAAAACTTTCTTCAGTTCTTCAGAAAAAACAAACTTCTTCAAGAAAATATTCCTGCTCTGATACCACTTGATGCAGGGCTCAACCAAGCCTGCTATACCCAGGATCTTCTAATCCTCATGCACATAATAATGCAGTTCCTTCACTATCCCAATAAACTAAATCTGACAATTTCCTCCTTTCAAATCAGAAGCTCAATTCTTTTATGGTCTCTCAATTATTATTCATGCCCACAATAAAACTCGGTAAACACCTCTGCCATTAACAACATCATAAGTCACACACATGCACTCAGCACCATAGTATTTCTTTCACAATACCAACAACTGATAAATGCCTGTACCTCAGGTTAATACGCTTTCTAGCCACCATGCAAACTCAAAAAATGTTGGAACCGATGCGCTCCTCTGCCCAGATTGAAACACAATTTCTATATATGTATAAATGCAACCTCGCGCTCCTCATGCCATTTGCGCCCACAGGTTCCATATACAGGCATACATATAAATGAAACAGTTACAAAAATAATTGAGATCAACGCAAATACTCTCCAATGTATATAGATCATGGAATACCATTTCACATGCACAGTAGTTATATTACAACCATATAAATCTCCGCGCTTTAAGATGGTGTCACCTTATATTTTTGCAAACACAGGGTTATTAACCCACGCAATTGTTTTGCCCCAATTATCCACGCTTATTATCCACGCAGACCACCATTACAGCTCCGCTGCTTTCCTGGAATTGATCCTTGGATTGATTTGTTAACCCACAACTAAATACAATCGGAGTTGCATAACAATTACAATAATTTCCGCCCCAACCACAGAGTGCATCGTGATAAATTAAAGTGCTGTCTTTTTTGTTTATTTGAAGGGATATGATTCTCTTCCATTCTTCCTACTACTCACATATACACAGAAAACATCAACCGGAGATATGAGAGCGATCCAACTCTTTAATACACAGTCAATTAATTATCAGATACATGCGTAGTATCATGAAAAAAACCATCTCACTAAAATGCCAGAGAGTTTTTGAAATTATGCTTTGATGTTGCCTCCCTCTCTCTGATGAGAGCTCATCTGCTTCCTTTATTTATAATAATAATGGATACATAGATCAGGCCTTATCTCCTAGAAAAAGCACGATTTTTCCCTTTTTACACAATGATATAAAGCTGGAAGCTTTTCCCCATCCTTATCCTAATTTTAACTGGAAACATAGAAATTCTTATCCCAATTCTATCCTTTTATTTAGGAAAATAATATTTACATAATTTCTTTTACTTTCCTATTTTTAACTGAGAAAAAAAACATATTTTTAACTGGAAAAAAAAAAACATAGAAAGTGCAGGCTTTTCTCTGAGTCACCTGCTCCTGCATCAGTACATAATTCATTGTCTATGGAATTCTTGTCTCCCTTGAGATCACTTTTAACCCACTTGAAAAATGCTTAGTCTCTATACAAAATGTTGCAGATCGAAGGCTGCTTGTCACACATGTTCAATAATTTGCAATATTTATAATATATCACTGATAATATATGATTTCACTACATTAAGGAAGTTGATAGTTTTATTAAATCTATGTGATGTCCCAAAGGTAGATATTTCCAATGGTGGTGCCCATATTTCTAGTGATTCATTAACAAAGGATTGAAATTTAGAGCATCTTTTAGCTCTTTTATTCTCACTTTTACTCTCATGCTTTCTACTTCTTGTTTGCTAATAGACTGTGCAAGTATGTCACTAGTAGCTTGATGCAATTTCATGAGCCTCATGGCTCTAACCCTAGATAGATCAACATCTGTTTCTTCTTAATCAATAATCTTTTTGTTATGAATATTTACTTTTCCAATTCCTAATTTTTACTTCCCCTATCATAGTTTTCATTTTGCAATGTAACAGGATGGTCATAAAAAAAGTGACTTCTTCGGAAATTTTCTCCTTTATTTTCGAATATTATGCTAAACAAGCACAAACCCAATCAAGTGGTGTAGTGATGTCAACTTACATGTCCATAACTTCAACAATGCTTCTTGTTTTGGGGGTACTTCTAGATATGGTTGATTCAACCCTTTCCGCTCTTTTTGGAGTGAATCTTTGATGAGATTCTTTGTTATCTACACTACCTAATAGCCAACCATGAACCAAGTTTCCACTCGCAATATCTTTTCTCTTTTTTTGATTGACATATGAACTCGAATGAGTACTAGTTGTGCAAGGTGAACATTGTTGTGTAGGATTTGTGCCTCTTCGCTTGTGTTTTCCTTCCCTACCAATGCTTTCTTTTTCAAAAATTTATTTAGTATCCATTACTAGCTCTTGATTTTTTGTTGGTTCATTCTGACTCTCCTTGCTTTTTTCTCTAATTATTGGAAAAAATTTCATGTACCTAATAGTTTCTAGGTGCATGCTAAATAGGCCTTCTATATCGAAGCCTTCAATGGTTTCATCTTCACTTAAGTTAAAAGAATATAAAGACTCTACAAGATCTGCAACATGAGCCACATTATTCATAATTATTTCTCCAATAGTAAACAACAAACAAATATCTTTTTTTCAAATATAACTAGTCGGTCATGGTCTTACCTGCAGACTTTAGCAACAAAATACCTATCTATAAAAACATTGTAGCAACAATGGCTTACCTTCAAACCAACAAATTTGAATTACCGTATTTATTTCTCTTTATTCATGAACCCCTCTTCCCCAGGAAAACTTGGGCTTATGTAGATATTCGATGGGAATCTTGTCTGGTTATCATGTAGTTGAATTTCTTTACAAAGACATATTAGATTAGACAAAAAATTAAAGAAGCTTTGTTCTTCCACAATATAGGATACTATAACTACATTGGTTCTTGGTTGAGATTTAATTTAGGGTTATAAGGAAAGTCATGAAATACATGTCTAGATATGAGAGATGTTATTAGGTACACCAACATAAGGAATTTATTTTTCCTAGACAAACTAACTAACTGAAGAGCTAATTCATTGGGAATGATATCCTCCTAGTTGAATATACAATATTTTTTATATGAGTAATAAAGTAAATAGAGAATGCATTTTGGGACATTCATTGTAGTTTCTTGGCCCATCATGTGGGCACAAAGCCAACTCAATTCCGTAAATGACTATGTAAACAAAGAAATATCTAGGAGAGAAAGATCAGAAGAAACTTGAGAAGTTAGGGAAATGAGTTCTCAAATAATGTTAGCCTTGCTTGCTTGTGACTTCAAGAAAGTATCTTCTTCCTATAATTTTAAGAACTTATTAGGTTTTGGTAGCTTGAATATCCATATGAATTCCTTGGGATTCAAAGGATATATATTTTTTTTCTAGTAGAATAATTGTTCTTATTCTTGAAACAAAATTATTTGTGCACAAAGGAACAATTTCTCTAAAATAAAATACTTATGGCCCACACATGTAGCATCGTCAATTTGCTAGTCCAATTATTATTGTTCTTCTTCTTCTTCATTAGAGGATTCACATATTGATTATATGCAACCAACCAATCAAATTTCTCATCAATACGAGCAAACAAATTAATCATATTAGTGTAAATAGATTCTTTCCTTCCTCTACTGGCCATTTCTTCTTTGTACTATTAATTACTATTAATTTCGTTTAATTACAAGTTTTTTTGGTTCCCTATATAAGCACTAATTGTTACTATTTTGAGTGTGAAATCTATTATATAGAACACTCTCAATAGATAGTAATTGAATATACCGAAGCTAATGTTTATAGAAAGTAGCGGAAATAAATCTTGAAATTCCAAGACCATCTCATTAACTTACTTTGCACTTTTCTCCTACTTTAATATAGTTGATATAAATGCCCTTAGTTATAGAATTTTACAATGTAAAATAAATATAATTCTTTTTGGTCATAAGAAATAGCTTACATGTTATTCATAATAATGTTAAATAAAAAAACATGCAAAGAGAACCACAAATAAATATTGTGTGGAGACATGGTAAACTACCTCTACTACGAAGAAACTTGATCGTTGGGTTGGTCCCCACCACAATTTTGATGTTGATTCATTCTATTCGATATCAAGCTACAAAGAAGGTACACCAAATTTGATTTACAAATCAGCTGACACATAGTTTTGAAAAACAAGGTGTAAATCTAGTTGTCACAATGTGTTCAAGCCGATTGAGCTATTTTGTCTTGTTTGACTAGATATGATATACATTGGATAACAAATTTATGGACACAACAAATTCAATTACAAAATACAAAGAGTTGAAGTGAAAATTTGAAGAAAAAGAATGATTAGCGTATTTTGGTAACAAAAATTCTAACATCACACACAGTGGAGAATTAAAAAATGGAAATGCAAAGAGGAGTGAACATCACAATTTCTTAGAAATCAAAAACTTCATGGATTCATGCATCGTTCACCAATCATTGAAAATTTCTTTGCCCTCGTATATGTCAACCATATTTTGTATTTTCTCAGAAATACACAATCTAATATCATTTTTCTCAACACTACTTAGCCCTAAATAAAGTTTAGATGAAAAATTAATCCCAATAAAAAAAAAATCATGAATATACAGAAGAAGTGTTTTGTGAGATGGAAGTGTGTGGATGAAATGTGCAAAGCAATGAATATATATGGAGGGAGGAATATGTGAAATAGATACATGCACTTCCGCACTTTCTGCACAACACTTCAACATATTTCACATCTTCTGCTGACATAACAACGAAGGTTCTCTGCATTTGAGAGAATGTAACCAAAAATCAGCTTAAGTTATGATAACACAATCAACAAATCTTAATTATTAAATGCTAAAAAGAAATAAAGAAAAACATATTCTTCAAGATTTAAAAATACTCACAAGATACAAAAGCAAGAATTGTGATTGTTGAGGCATTGGATATCTTTCACATTCTTGATATCTTGGAAAGTACATCCTCAGCTTCTAATTGATCATGAATGACATCTCCAACCTATGTTAGATGTTGGTAACAAGGAGCTTCATATACAAGGAACCCAAAAACCCAATTTTTTGAACATAGACAATAGTTGACACTGATCAAAATATGAAACACTAAACAAAACGTTACCATGAAATACTGATGTTTTCCCTAACAATTACTAAAAATCCTAAACCCTATTTTTTATCCACCTCCTCAATGCACCTACATAATTATTTTCCATCAGTAGTGAATTAATATTTTAAGCTAGTAGCTTTATGTTCGACATTTTGTACTTGGTAACAAACATGCTAAAAATGTATACACTAAAAAATTCGGGAATGTTGATGCAAAGAGAAATGTTAGAGAAGCATGTAACATTCATAAATCATTACAAATTTCTTCATTCTCTTATCTTGGAAAAGAATTAGCATTCATCGAAATACCAAATAACAAACAAAAAGTTACCTTGATACACTAAAGAATCCCTTTATTACATTTATTAATGAAAATCATTAACCCTAATTTGTATGTACCTCTTCGAACCTACGTAATGATTTTTCATTAGTAGTGAAGTAATATTTTATGCCGATAGATTTATGTTTAGCATTTTGTACTCCGATAAGTGCTAGTTCACCTGTATTTTCATAAATACACAAAGCCTCTGAAAAGATTCAAGAACTTAGAGCCTGAGTACACATATAACAAAAGAACATAATTCCAAATTTATTTTATGACTACAATGCTTATTGATAATTTTAAAGGCTAGGAATCATTTGATAATGTTTCTCAGTAAATACAATTTAACACTAAAGAAATATGAACAACATGTAGACTCATGACCTAATCTTGCATGAATTCACCGAATTAAATGTTGAAAAGACTTTTATTTCCCCTCAAAAGTGATTTTTGTTAATTGTATGAGTTGACTTTAATTCATATTTATTATATATTAATACACTATTTAACTTTAGTCGCACCCTAAGTGGGAGAAATTTACGAAGTAAAATAAATATGAAATCTTCGTGATCATGACACATGACACACAAACTATTAATAATAACTCTACATTGAAAAGAATGCAAGGAAAGCTAGGAAGAAAATATTTATTGGATATGCTACACACTGGACAACAAATTTATGGAGACACGAGAATTTGGTTGGAAAAAACGAAAAAGTTGGGGTCGAATTTTGAACAGCCAAAACAGGTGTCAGATTTTGCTAATGGATGTCCTAAGATCGTATACAGTGGAAAATTCATAAATTTCTTTGATCTCTTATTTCTCACCCATATTATGTTCTTGTTTATAAATACGCAATCTACTACTCACCTACTCAATGTTACTTACCCCTAAATAAAATTTACTAGAAAAAATGTATCACAAAAAACATGGATTCGTGAATGTGCAGAACAAGTGTTGTGTGAGATGGAGGTGTGTAGAAATAATATGTGAGGTGATGAATATGTGTGGATGGAACAAGATGTCGAAGAGACACCTGCATTTCTGTATCTCTCACACAACACTTCAACATTTTCTTCATTTTATGGTGATGTCACAAGGAAGGTACCTTGCATTCAATAGACTGCAACCATGAATTAGCTTAAGTTATGATAACACAATCAAAAAATTTGAATCATCGAAAAAAAATAAAAGATCTTGAAGATTAAAGAATACTCACACCTCTGAAGTATTCGTGATAACTAGACTTATTAGCTTATTAATTCTTGTTTTTCCTACAATCTATGATCTTCCTTGCATTATCATAGTTAAATTAATTACTTATCCATCCCATATTTTGGCTCAGAATGAAAAAAAAATGTACCATTCCAACCTATATAAAATAGGTAAGATTTACTAAAACTTGTTATATTACACTAATAATTTCCATTGAATTTTACTGCTTCAAAACAAAATGCATAACTTATGCACCATTAGAATCACATAAAGTGTAGCAAAGCATCAACTAGATCATGATCACTCTTGTATGAACATGAAATATGGACATGACATTCATCAATAGGAAAATTTGTCCAAATGTGATCAATATTCCTTTTATTTCCGGGAATAAACTTTCTTGTTACATCTTGTAGTTGTTCCAAGCGCATGTACTCTAATAATTGTCTGCTTCATTTTCTATTTGAATTGATGTTAATATTGAAATATCCAATAGTTATAAAAATATAATCACTAGACATAAAGTGTTCCTTTGTTATTACAATTTCTTCAATAACTACTGTAACATACACAAGTGGTGCAACATATGCATTTATTATGCATGTTTGGTATTGGAATTATACTACTAATGGAACAATTTCGATTCTATTATTGCAAATTTTCTTGGTTGATATGATCTCTATGTTTTCTTCTTGCAAGTAAGTACTCCAAGAAGACAATTTTATATGTTGAAATTGAATTTGCAAAATTAACTATTTGACGATAGAAAGTTTAGATGTGTTTCTTGGATACAAAGAATCATAGCACTCATTAGATCTTCATCATGTACAATGTCATATACATTAGCATATATACTTTGTGTATTCAAATTTGTAATCATTAAAGTGATTGCATTTTTTCTTGGATTGTGTATGTATTTTTGTTTCCAAGACACTTGAGTTCTTAAGCATTTTGTTTCTTCTAATATTTTCTTATTCACACAAAAGTTCTTTTATGTTAGTTTCTTAAGAAGATACAATGGTGCCATGATTCTAACTTGTGACAACAAAATGTACACTAGTCCATGTGCTAATATACCGCTCGAATTAAATGCAATCCCATCTAATGTTAAGCCCTATGATCGACGTATTCTTCTAGCACAAGCTAATTGTATTGAAAATTGTTTTTCTAATATAGTTCTAGAGCTCTTACTATGACATACTATTGGTTTTGAAACACATAGTATTGGAGTCCAATATGATTAGATGTCTTCATCATATATTTCATGATACTTGTTTCTTTGCATCTTACGAAGGCCTGGATTTAGAAAATCTATCCACATTATGTCAACATTATCCTATTTTCATATATTTTTTGCATATTCCATCCACACCATTAATAAGGCCATCCTCTATATTATATTTTCCTACATATAGGTCAACGAGAATATTGCATTTGATTAAAAAAATTGGTGGTAATCTCATTGTTTTCTTGTATTGTACATAACCTATATCCTTATTCTCATCTTTGTTAATCACATCAAGAGCTATTAGTTCTTCCTTTAATTGTAACAACATTTTATCAGTGTGTTGTTGACATTGCTAGACCTGCCAACATTCAGGGGATATCCTCGATATGAAGTCCCAACTTGAACTCACACCATTTTGGGTAGGAGTCCCAACAATGGGTGGTAATGTTATGCCTTGATTGTGAAAACGCACAGAGTGAAGTACGATAACTTTGGTGGAAGAAAGTGTGTGACCCTGTGAAAAGTCAAGTGTGATGCATGAAGGTTCAAACACACGAAGGGAAAAGGAAGTGCACCCCTTGCAATATTGTAATAATATGCATCTCAAAAGGAACACATGATCATAATGACATCATGAGCTAACATGCATAATATTCCACAAGTTAAGGTGACGAATTAATACAACAACATGCATTCAACAAGATTCATACAAATGAAAATGAAATATTCCATAAGCATAAGCATAAGTTAAATAACATACATTCTAAATAAAACAAGAATATCCCTACTATATTCACAACATATGCATGAAAGTGTGTTGGCTTTGAGTTTTAGTCTAAGTGAATGTTCCATTCATACATACACCATTGGCAGAGCACTAACCCCAACAATGGAACATTAAAGTCAAGAACACCTACTCCTCTAAAGACGTATACTCGCTCTACACTTATGGAGAATTCAAGGCTCTTCACAATAGTCCCAAGCTCCTTCTAAACATAAGCCTAGCCAAAATCTTAGCTCCCAAAATCCCTTTTACAAGAGTTATGAGGTTCTATTTATAACAATAGTGGGTGACTCTTCAATTCCCCTTTTTGACCTTTTGACTACCCTCATGAATCTTCAACTTCTTTACAAAATGAATCGTTACATTGCATCATGATTCTTTATATTCCGATATTGACACTTGGAATTTCAATTACAACATAATTACATATAATATTACAATTTACACGTGTCCCCATATAAGACAACATAGTGTAGAGTCAAATTTATAGCCTAACAAGACAAAACTCTATGATGCTTGAATTCGGGAGAACTCTAGCTCAACAAATTCTACTTGATTTTTCATGGTAACATATTGGTGCCAAACTTGATATTGTGTTATGACATCCCCAAAATGTGTTATGGTGTCTGTCTGGAAGCAAAATCTAGCCTCCATGGCATCTGGGTAAAATGAATGGGGACTAGTTTCAACCTCCCTCTGAAGCATGAGCAACATTGTTCTAATTTTGACAAGACCACCAATGTATTTTTGCATGTTCTATTTGTTCAACTCAAAATCTTCCTTGGTGGAAATCTATCTCAACTACCCGAAGTACTATTCGCTCTCCAGTTAGACCTGGTTCTTGGGTCTGACTTTGGTGAGTGAACCAAATCATGGGATCTTGTGTTTTTTCACCAATACATCCAAAATACTGAATAATCGTACATATCAGGCTTGAATGATACTAATAAA
Source organism: Pinus taeda (assembly GCA_000404065.3). Taxonomy (NCBI): domain Eukaryota; kingdom Viridiplantae; phylum Streptophyta; class Pinopsida; order Pinales; family Pinaceae; genus Pinus; species Pinus taeda. Next base: position 26,354 of record APFE030780208.1, on the reverse strand, counting down.
TGAGATGAGTTTCTTGTTGTTTTGAATCAACATCTGAACTCTTGCTCTCTCCAGCTCTTCTTGTGGCTTCATTTTCTTCACTAAGTTAAGGGTTCCCCTTTATATCCCATTGCCCATTCTTGCACATAGGTAATGGGAGATTGTATGTTCTTGAGAATTTTAATAAAATATTTTCTCTACTGTTGTTGGCCTTGCAAACAAACAATTTCTTTATGTACGGTCAAGAAATACTCATAGAGGCTCCACATGGTTTCTCTACGTGTTGATACTATAGAATATATTGCTACTCTCATCTCCTCTAAGTAGACCTGTTCGAAAACTCCATTCTCTGCTACTACGCAAAGTTGTTCTGCCTCTTTCCTGCAAGCCTGCAAGTTTTGTGCCAATTTCTCATTCTTGTCCATGAAATACTGAATGTTTGATCCCATTGCACTTTTTTTTTAATTTAGTTACCGGAGAATCCACAGTATGAATCATTCTTTGTCAACGTTTCGAATCTCAATCGAGATCCATCATCAGGACCAATTGAATGCTTGATAGAGGAAGAGCAGATTTAAGGGATAAATAGTAAAGAGGGAAAATGAGATGAAGGTCGACTACCATAGATTTTTGTTGAGAGGTCGGCCAATTTTATTAATTTTATTAATTTATTATTAATTTTAATTTCTCTAATGAATGCAGGTGATGTGTGATCTTCTGGAAAAAAAATTCTCCATGCTTTTACAATCTTCTTTTGAAACTCATCAAATGACAGATTGTATACATCCATTACTGGATCATCATCAAGAGGAACTACATCACCTTGCTCGCTCGGGGCTAGATTTTTACTGGAGGTAGTGGATACTAAACAATGACCTATGGTGCGCTCAGAATTAGATCAACATATGCATTTTGAGGCTCCTGATCCATCTGCATGTCTGTAAGTTCAATGAAGTGCTCAATTTGCTGAGCAAGATCTTGATCCTACATTTGTCCACCTTCCTCCTCAACTGCTGGTTGGTTTTGTTACTACTCTTCAACCTGTATCAGTGTTGTTCCTCCTGCCATTTTTCCTTAGTTTTATTCTTCTTCCAAATTCTGATTCTCTTCTTTTTATTTCCTCCTCTGCTCCTGTTCTTCCTTCAGTTTCTATTTTGCTTCCTGCAACTTCAGTTCTACTTCCCACAACCTCTGATTTTCTCTCTTCCTCCATTCTTCTCTTTGTATCCTCTACTTCCTCTTTTCTTTTGTTGCTAAATCTACTTTCATAATAATAGGATATGATTCCATCTTGCATCTTTTTTCTCCCCTTGGATTATCGACAATCTTTCTCTTTCCCTTGTACTGCATGGGGTTGCTGCCCTCTCCTGTTGTTTCTTTCGGAGTTGCCACCCTCTATGGAGTAGCCTATTAAATCCTTGCTAAACTGACTGGCTCATGGAGTCTGTAGGCATTGTAATAATTCCTCCATGGATCCTCCTCTAGCCAATGAAAAGCCTCACTAAGCTATTGAAAGTTAATTCTCGCACAATGGTCTTTGTAAATACTATGAGAATCATACAGATTAAAGTCTCAAGTACCGAATGCAAACTTCACTATCTCCTTTCCCTCAATATCAATGAATTTCACATTCTTTATCTCGTGTAATCCAATTTACAAAGCAAGAGTCTTCCATGGTGCTTTCTTTTTCCTCCTTAAACCTGCTGACAACCCTCTGGCAAGATGATATGAAACTTCTTGCATGAAAAGCTTGTTAGTGGCATACCTTGGTAAAAGATGTGGAGGCTTTTATCTGTATTCAAATCTAATGAAGGTGCCACTTGGTGAGACATACCAATCTATGATCTCTATTATTTCCTCCATTACTTGTAACATGCAAGGTGGATCTTCTTAATAGATGAGCTTGTAAAGTGGGATGATGAAATAGTCAGTTAGCTATTCCATTTCTCCCCGATGACTGCAATATGAAAGAAACTTTCAATAGATAGGCACGAAAGTTTCTCGTGGTGTCCATATTATGTTCATGCCAAAAAACTGATGTTGTGCACAAATTGCATCCAGTAAATATGCAAACATATAAAACCTTGCTTTCTCACCATTGGGAGGGGCATGTGCTACATGGGCTCTCAACTGTCGAGCCAATAAATCTAACCAATTGAACGACTTCTCCTCATTCACAGCCTGGTTCAGTAAGACTACCGACCCTTCAGGAAAGGTCTCTGTGCTTTGCTGACCATGGATGTTGCAAGCTAAGATAACCAAGAGTTGGTAGGCATTCCTAAGATACTTTGTCTTGTATGAATGGGTGGGTGTCTGTCAAAACTTTGATGGATATTTCACCCAGGTTTTACAATATTTTGTATTCACAGATTTGTTGGTCGCATAAAAAATGATTCCATGAGCTTCACTGGCTCGAGCAAGTGATACATGCACTGATAAGCTTCTACCTGAAAGGTAGCAATATTTCTCATCAATGTGTAAGACAATCTAGCTGATGACATCTACACATGGGAAGGCTAGATATCCACATGAAACCTTGTGTAGTCCCCATTATCGGATATTGAGATAAACGTGTCAGTCCTCTAGATTTGCCTCAAGGCTCCTTACTAAAAGAGCTTCATTTACTTGTTACTTTTGACCCCTTTTCTATAAATAGTTGAGTGCTTGCATATAGTAGAAAGTCTACTTGTGTTTTCTCAACTGCTTCCCCTATACTTTAGTGGTATCTTTTGAAGCAACTCTCTTTGGTGCCATGGTAACAATGATTGTTGGAGATAATTTCTTCACAAGTGTGGTAACTATGGGACAAAACGGACACTCATTGAAAGAAAACATTAGCCCTTGCAAATCTACCTTCAAAGCATGACAAGCAACAAACTGGGCAACTGATGAGAGGGATTGAGTAGTTTTCATCAACAAGAAAGGGATATTGTTTGTGGGAACTGTACACTGCATAGTCTTAGTAGCCAAGGGTGCATCTTGACATTTTAGACTACAGAATGTGCAGTTGAACCTGGGAGAGACTACACATTACGTAGTCTCAATGGCCAAGGTGATAGGTTGAGCATTGGAATTGGGAAATGTGGAGTTTGGTCAGCCTGTACTTCATAGTACACAATTCTAGAGTGCAAGCTCTCAGCTTGAGGCTTAGGATTACACAGTGCCTAGCTCAGCAAGGGAAAATATCGCTAAGGAAAGTGTAGATATTCCTAGTGGAAGTGTGAAAAATGAGCAGAAGTGAATGATGACGTAAGCTTGGGTGTAGATCTAACTAAGTGTGAATGAATCAATGTAGATCAAGTATAGAAACTGAAGAAATAGAAGGAAAATCAAGTATGTGAAGAGACTCGCCACAATGATGACCATCACTGGAAAAAGAAGAAAACCGATGCGACACTTTTGAAAGGAAAATGAAAACTTATAACAACACTGATATAGGCTAAAATAAGTTGAAACATCAGCAAATACGAATAGAAATAAATAAAAAAACACCCACACAAGTGAAATGACAAAAACCGACAGAAAAAGCTGCAAAAGACAACAAAAGAAAAATTCACCCATAAAAGCAACAATGACCGCACCAAAGGTTCCATGGTCACCTCAGGAATTCTAGAGCTCCAAGATCTAATGTGAAAATGAGCTTTAGAGGCATCAATTAAATATATTTGAGTGAATTAGGGTTTATGATGTGCATGCCTAAAATCAAGGGAAAGGAGACACTTGGTGAAAGTTTCTAAAAATAGCGAATGTGCCTCCTTCGAGATACTAATAATGGATCCCTATGTTTTAGGGATGATTTTGTCTTTCTAGTTTTTCTTTTTTTTTCTTTTCTAGGGAAACTTTCCATGCATGTTGTAGGGAAAGATTGCACAATTCTAGGGAACTCGAAAATTTTCTGACTCAGTGCACTGCACAGTTTCTGAGCTTAGTGAGGGATTGCATAGTTTGGGCTTAGTGTTGGGATGCCTTCCATGAATACATAGTATTTGAGATCAAGGCTAACTTCCACTCTGAACTAGGAAATTCCAATCATCAAGGCTGCTTTCCCTCAAGGATTGTGCAGTTTCCAGAGGCAAGACTAGAAATATTGTAAGACCAAGGTGGGAGATTATATTGTGACATAGAAAGATCATTTAAGTGTGGATACAAGCACAAATAAAAAACCAAGTCTCAATCAAAGCATGAATACTTGGATTAGTGCAAGATAAGCTCTTGTGGATAGGAAGGAAGGGTCCAAAATTGAAGCATAGGAAAATGTTTGGATGGGGGTTGTAGCCGCTACAACACTGGAAACACATTGGTATAACTCCAACTCTCTGTATGGATCTTCTTTCATGCATAATAGGTCTAATTCTCCTAGAATTATTGATCAGTGCATCGATTGTTGCATCTTCTTCACTTAGCTTGAGTTCAAGATATAGTCCCTACCATTCTCTTTATCAACAAAAACCATACCAAGCCAATTCAAATTGAATTATTTTGATTGGAGATGAGGAGTATATAAATGCACAAGTAAAAGAAAACATTAGAGTTTTAGTTTTCATCTCTGGTGTTGTTTTGTTGTCAACAGACCTAGATAGTATCCCAATGGAGGCACTTCACGAACACAAACATTGCTTTGCTGCCAATGAGCCTCGACAAGACCTCGGTGGAGTTGCTTGCTTCACCTCTTTTTGTAGGAAACATTTCTCTCCTTTCACCCTTTATTTCATTTTTCATTTTTTTCATTTTAAGTTTTTCCAAAGAACTATGCATAGGCACTTATTTATTTAATGGGAGCCGAAGAGGGATCCCAACTTATTGAGAGTAGAAGAGGTTGTCCCTTCAGAGAATGATATTATATACACCTCTAACGTACATGTTAAGGTTTTCCTCCCCTCCTTAATCTACTTGAATTAATTGAAAAGAATTAACCAAAAAATATAAGACGGATCGGAGTAGGCAGTACTAGTTAAAGTGTAAGCATCATGATTTCATTGTGAATTTCCTCTTGGAATTCACCAAGCATCATGATTTCCTCTTGGAATTCACCAAGATTGTCTGAGAAGTCAAACATGACCTCATGTGAAAGCTATCTTATGAATGAAAGAAAACAAAAGAAGAAAAGTGGAGCGGAAAGTAAAAGAAAGAAAACTGAAGAAATAAACAAGAAAATCAAACAAATACTCCTACTCCTAACCTAGCAGTGAGTAGGACAGACTCACGTGAAATGATACTTCTAATGCAGCCATCAATGCATTGGATAGCCTACATACACTAGGGAATGCATGTCATGAAAGATATATAGGCATAACAACAAACAAAAAAGTTAAGAAAATGAAAACCAAAAAATTCAATGTTTGAAAGAATGCGCAGAAAAGAAATAACGAAATGTGCATGGAAGACATTCTATGGAGGCATGGTCATGTTTAGACACTTTGTGGCCTAAAGACATATAAGAGAAAACTTTTGAACTATGAAAATCGGTGAACATAAAGAAAGAAGATTTTTTTTTTCAACCATGATCACCACGTATGACTGATCGATAGGATCGTGTGATATAGATGGAGGATGCAAAAATTATAGAACATATTTATTTTCAATGTGTGTGATAAAGTGATGAGGAGCCTAGAAAGATTGAACACATTTTTGGTCAGAAGTAGAACTGACCTCAAGACTACGAGAACATTACATAACCATCATCTCGGGCTGAAGTGCCTCAACAACTTAGGGAAGTTCCAATTCACTAGAAGATGGATCATCAAAGTTGGTGGCTTGGAGAGATCAAGAGCAGAAGAATCGGGATTGTGATCAAGTGTATCATTGAAAAGATCATGAAAACCATGATTAAAAAGTTCAATATTACAAACGGGGGCATCCTCATGATCTGACGAATTGTAAAGAGAGGATGATGGAAAATGATAAATTTCACCCTCTATGTTTTTACAAAGATAAGATGAGATATTAGAAATATCAGGAAAAACATATTTGTCCTCTCTGCATTTGGATGAAAAATTGACATTCCACGTGTTTTGAGAATGATCAGAAACTGATTCTTCACAATATTTAGCAGGGAATAATGTAAAATTTGAAACGGGAACAATAAACTCAAAATGGGAACTCTCGTCAAAAAAGCCAAAAAAACATCAAAAACAGTGCTTAAAATGAAAAGTGTGTATACTGGAATGATGGTTTTTTTTTAGGGACAATTTTGAACATGTTTTAGAAATGGTAATGAAAACAAAATTTTTGTGCAAAATATAGCTTGAAAACAAAAAAGTGATTATACTGGAACGATGATTTTTTTTTTAGGGTCAATCTTCAAAGTTTAAAAAAAATGCTAGTAAAATGATCCAACAACATAAAAATGACTTATAACTTCTCATTTAACACCATATGGAAATCAAAATTTTTATTTCAAGATACGATGCATACATCAGTTAGATAAACTATCTTAAACAATTATTCAAAATCACTCATATTTTCTTGCACACCATCAAAATTCACATCTTCAGA
>APFE030780200.1:0-11067 GCA_000404065.3 Pinus taeda | reverse complement strand
CGGTATAGACCACCTCGTCCAGGTCCATTGCAACTAATAGGAAAACAGTCGATGGTGGTTATGGACTGCGAGGAAGGCGGGAGGACCACAGGAACGGAAAATGCCAGAGAGCCCACGGGAAGGAGGTAAGGTTGGACAGAGTTTGGCGAGCTGTGGAGGTTAACCCTAACCATCAGGTGCCTAGCAGCAGTGCCACGTTAACTCCATTATCGCCGACCATCAGAGCTCCGCTAGGGTTTCTTTTCCTCTTCATTTTTTGCCATCTTCAAAACAGTTATTTGTTTGTGCTCTTGTCTATATTTTTGTTTGGAATTATTTATAAAGATATAACAGTCAGGTGGTTTCATATTTTAGTTGTTTCATCAAGTATATTCCAGTATAATATTGTATTCCAGCTTTGTTTATGAGACAATATTTGTTCAGGAACCTAACATGTCATATTTGGCCATGATATAACTGTTTCCTATTTTAGTATTACAGTGACTTGATCAATGGACATAGGGTGATTGTAAGAGATTAACTGTATACATGAGATATATTTTGGGTTTGTTTGGTTACACCAAACTTTATTTATAAGATATTCAATACCTGTTAAGGTACACCAAACTTTGTGTATAAGATCTCCAATAAAGAGAGTTACTTTACTTCATTGTTACTCCAGAATGAAGTCTTTTCTCTTAACTTGTCATTAACTAGGTTAGTATTTTAACATGTTCTTTAATTTGTTTAAACCATCAACAGATTGTTTTTGTAGTTGGTGCATTTTTAGTGGGAAGATATCGTCTTGTTTGAACGCTTTATTTAGTTTATTTTTTACACAAATGTTCTTATGAACAGTATTTCTATGGATGTCACGGTTTGTTAAAAGTGAGGACTCATAAATAGTGAGCACCTTATTCACATCCACCTACTCATTCTTTAAACTTTATATTGAATCACAATGTAGGAAATTCCAGGGATGCTCCTCGCTTTAGTGCTCTGTTCTGAGTACCTAAAGAACAGGGATCTTGGCAATGATACAAAATTGCCTGTTATGAGGGGCTGCAAGTATTTTTGGCATGCACTTTCAGGATATATGACTGGTTTGATTGCTGCTCTTGCTGCAGGAATCTTGACTCGATTTCCACAACCTACACTTATGTATTCGGTATTGATTAGCATCATGCACTTTAAACTAGATAACTTGCAAGTTAAACATATATTTCTTTGGCATCTTCATTGTGCTCTGGTATTCTTCAGTTACAAACTAGAAAGTTTTCATGTCATTGTCTACTTTGAGAATATGAATGAACTTGCATAGATTCCCCTTGAGAATATCCTATTGGGAACCTGTTTTAATTTTTTCTTGTCAGTCCACTCACTTATTTCTTCCATTTTCTTTTTAGTATCCTTAGATGAAATGGCAATTTTTTAATTTTTGGAATGGGTTATAGTTGTTAGGAATTATTGAATAGTTCAGAGAATTCCTTCTTTCATGTATGAATGTAGTTGTTTACCTTTGGACACATTTTAATAGAAATTGTATTCTGTCTCCAATTAAGAGATTTTTGGAATTGCCTTGCACTATACTATAATCAGTATTTTGACCTTTAATCAAAATGAACGAGTACATCTTCCATAACTTTCCAGGGTTCTAACATTAGAAAATACTCTGACTGCATTTGATTTCATGTATAAAACGTATTCCCATTGGATGTTACATGGTATTTCTGATGCCTGCCTCTAGTATTGTTGTCGTTTGGAGTCATGAGTTTACACCAGATTCTTTGTTTAGAGACTTGAGGTGTTTGGATGTTTCTAATATTGTGTAATTGCAGTGATGAATGGACTGATAAGTTTGACCCAAGTAATGGTACACAACTTTTGTTTAAGGTCCATTTTGTCGATTTAACTTCATCCTATTCCCATTGAAAAATTAGAGCCTTCAAGGTCATGCACATTTGATCTACAAGACCAATAATACTGACAAATGGTCATTTCTCATTCAAAATTGAAAACACAGTGAAGGGAATTAGAAAGATGGAACCTGTTGTTTTATAGTGGTCCACTATAAGAAACGTCTTAGAGTCTGTTTATGAAATATAATGCCCAGAAATTGATACACAGACACAACACTTCATAACGGTGCTTGTATCACCTTCAAACCCTAAACCTCATAAGCTGAGTGGTCAGAGCAGCCAGATCTTGTTTATGACTAGGTTGAGAAAACCTCCTCTTACTAGTTTCAAGATCATTTTGACCTATATCATCGATCATTCCAGAGTGTACCTTTTCCAGGCCCCAAAATTGTCCCTCAGCATTGACTTCATGTGGATTTGCTAGAGGTTCGTTGTCTACATTTCCTTTAAAAACTCAAGTGCATGAATGATTGTCCACATGTTCATGAAGAAGAGAACATATTTGCATTTGATGTGGTCCAGAGAGAAATTTTTTATTTGGTCAAGTCTGTATTCTTCATCAATTATTTTCTTGACATCATTTTCATTCTTGGCACTGTAGTTGTATATGTCATCGAGGGTTTCATTACAGGTTTCATCAATCTTCTGGGCTGTCCAACTTTGTTATTGTAAACAATAGAGCCATCTAGAGGTGGAAATGGATCTGTTGACTGAAAGCTTCAATAATTGTGTGTTTATAACATACCCTTTGTTCGTCTACCAAGGAATATCCATCACATATGTCAATAACATTTTTTTCCAGATGAGTATTGACAGTAAAAGGAAGAGACTTCCCTATCCCATCAGGCTTGAGGAATAAATTCAGTTTGTAGGCATAAAAAATAGCAGGACTGTCGGATTCCATGATATAGGATCTTTGAGGATTGAACTATAATATTAATTGTTTCTTCACTCAGCTAATAATACTGTTCACATTATTACTTTGCTGGCTTTGAAAAACCTTTTGAGTTTATTGACCTCAAACTGTAGGAAATCATGATTACTTCCATTTATTTCTTACATGATCATGATTAACATCAAAGTGCAACGTAGGGGTTACATTACTCCTCAAACTCACAATGAAATGTTGAGGTGCCAAGTATATTACCATGAAAGTCTACAACTCCCTTAATTTCAGTGTCTATGAAAGTAGGATAGTGTGATTGAAATATATTTCTGTGACCTCAAAAGTGTTTTCAGGATTTAAATTATCAACAAGGGAAGCATGATCTTCATCATCCTTTTCATATGGTTGATCTTTTGGGGTAGAAACATGGTTTCTATCTGTCTAGAACTGCATATCGGTTGTATCATTGGTGGAAATATTAAAAAATTCTTCATTTCCTCTGTTTATCACTTTGTCATGTAGGAAATCATGACTGGCATCCTTACAATGGTGAATTTGTTTATCATGCTCCTTGTTTTCATGCAAATCATTCATAGAATATAGGACAGATACATCAACACATAGATGTTCTTTGATGAAGATGGGGTTTAATGTGGGGCCACGTTGGTCACAAGTAGCCTGTCCATCAAGAACTAATCTTATGAATTTGGAGGGTCTTTTCCAGTGATATTGTTATCATCTTCAAGAGAGGTGGGAGCTTCTTCTTCTTGTACGTCTACCACAAGGTCTTGAAAGGTATTTTCATATCATTGGAATCTAGGGCCCCAATGCTTGAGAAAGCCCTCAATTAGACTAGCAATAGAAGACATTCCCTTTGGACTACCGGATCTAACACAAGACTTTTGTTTTTCCTCAAGATAGTATAGAATTAACCTCATGCATAACGTATATATATTCTTTTGAGAAGAGTATATATATTATTTTTAATCCATGTCCTTGCCTTGCAGGACCTTGAGAGGGGTATATAGATTCTTCTCAATGGAAAACAGTTTCTGTTTGTATGATTGTTTATCATCTAATCATCTGCAGAATATCATAGTGCAAGGATTGTTAGGGGATCTATATTCAAAAGAAGGCTTGAAGATAATATCCACTATCAAATCAACCAAGGGTAGGCTTAAAAGATGAAATTGAAAAACATTTTACTTCTTAATTCTCCCTACAAAAGAATTTTCAATTGCAAAGACTAAGCATAAAGAATATTGTGTGACTAGTCTTTGACCTTGGGTAAGCTAGCTGCTACCCTCTCAAACATGATCAATGATGATGGTAAGTCTTGGGATTAGACAGATTCCAATGTGAATTCTATAATGCTACCTAGTACTTTGTCAATCCAAACATTTTGTATAGGTTTACAATGAATCCATCACAAGAGCAATCATTGAGAACCAATAATTTAAGTTATTGATGTTATGCATAACAATTGTTTTTATATTCGATATTCTACCAACATGCCATTCATATTTTGTTTCTCAATGTGTATTCATGTATTAATTCAACTGTCTTCAAACTATTTTATGTGATCAATGATATGCAGAGGCACTTTCATGGGTGATTCAGATCCTAAAAGGCTGAACTTGCATGCACAGGAGTTTATATATAAAAGTGAAGATATGACAGGAAATAAATTCTATCATGCTCTAATAACTAACTAGGGTTTTGGTGAACAACCTTTTGAAAATAGAGTCCAATGGTTCTTATGTGTATTTGTATTGTTGTAGCAGGATAGTTGCAAGTTCCAACAGGATTTGATTTAGACAACTTCCAAGAAATCCATTAAGGTAATTTTTACATGTATTAACTACAACTACAGACTATTTTAACACACTTTGTCTTGGTGTTCTTTGTTTGTCACTAAGGATTAATGAGGATCATTGTTTCATTGATAGCTTTGTGCACAAACATTAATGATTAAATAGGTTATTTTAATAATACCACAGTTGTGCATATTTGTTGTGATGACCCTTTTGTTCCCAAAATTGGTTAGGTCTCACCAAAATCATCCAACACCTTATTCATCTTTCCACCTTATTTTCCCCAGCAAACAATTCCCTATCTAATGCATAAGGATTATGGTGGGTCACACCATCTTTAATGATGTGAATTTGTGTCATACATTATGACAATATTGTTTCTTGCGTCACTTTAGTATAGGTGAGATATCTGTCAGAGGTTGACTGCAACCAAGAAAATCCATTTTGGGATCTTGTGATTTGATGTGAGCTATTATAGGAAAGGTCCTGAAAGGCTTGCCTTGGTTCTGTTGTTAAAATCTTAGGTCATTAAAGTAATGGTCAAGTTTTGAAATTAGTGTACATGAAACAATTGTGTGTGGTGTAATTTGAGGGTCTGTAAAATGGCAAGTCAATAAGAGGACAAACTTGGCTACATATGTGGTGATAGAGAGATTATAGGAAGTGAAAGGTTATTGGGCAAATAAAGAGTCATAGGAATTGGAATGTTTAGTGTTAAAAGCTCTATTATGTGTTCATGTGCTTCCAAATCCATTTTCTTTTGCTTTGTCTTTGTAATAAAATTGTCAGTGTCTCATTTCATAGTATTTTTGTCTTACTGAATGATCTATGTGATCCAGTTCCAGTGATAACATGATGCTAATTTGCTTCAATTTTGACCTGGCGTCAGAGCTGAAGCATGTGTTTTTGGAAAGCAGAAGATGGATAGCTTTTAAATATATAAATTGAGAGAAACACAAATCACGAGTTAATTCATAGTGACATTTGTGGTCCTATCAAAACAAAATCACTTTGAGGATCAATCTACTTAAGCATCTCTACCATGTCAGCCCTAGAACTCTTGTTTCTAGGAAAAAGCAAACTGTAAAAAATAATAGTTTCTGGGAATCTATTGAAACTTACTCTGTAGCAATCCCTAATCACTATAACAACCTAGATACACCTGTCACCAAATATAGACCCTTAGATATATTGACTGCTCAAGAGACTATGAATCTCAACAATAGATTTTATTCAAGGTTGAATATGCCAGATGAACGTATTGTACTTCTGGAAAACTGAAGCCCATACATCATCAAGATGTACCCTGACTGTCATACATAATCATACTAATAGTAACATATTCTAACTTCCTAGGATATCAAAGAAATTGCTTTAATATTCTATACAGTGGTAGACATATGGCAAATACTTTGAAAACCTTGGTAGCTTTGCTTAAGATATTAAGCAAGCCTTCGAACTTTTGATCAGCAAGTCTTCCATCTTTCAACTTCTTCCACATGCATCTTGTCATATGAGTTATCAATACTGTAAATCAGCGATATAGAATTTTGACAGATCTCACTCAAAGACAAACCCTAGGCACCACCAAGAACATTGACTCTCAATCTTGATGTGCATTGTACTACCCTGCAATCATTATTTCACAATTGTGTATGCAGTAGTACTGACTCATGTATAGTGATCTCAATGTCAAGACTTTCACAATTCTCAGCCTTTGCAAAATGCATACAACACCTGCTCTCAACAAATGTAACTATCTGAAAGTATTGTCAATAGAATATCTGGAGAAGTAATTGAAGTGACCTTTTGAGCTATTTCTTTAGAGAAAATGACTTGATATTTCAATCTCCAAAAGGGATATAGCAATATTCATTAGTAGCAAGCCACCAATCAATTATGATCAAGTGAACAAGGCAATCATCATAGTGTTCCAAGGGTGATCTTCAGAAGATGAAAAGCTGAGGGCATACTACCTCAAATTATATTATTCAGATTTGAGCCACAGAGGTATTTCAACTAATAAAATTAGATCTTCAAAGATTGACACAATATAAGGGTGTGATCAACTTGAACCCCATATGGTGCTTTTGTCATTTATCTTCATCCGCAGGATTGTGCCATTTATATTTATATCATATACCATCAGCTACAGGGTTTACTGTGCTAAAGACTTAACCTTGTCAATGTTACTTCTATGCAAGGTTTTTGTCAATTTATAACCCAGATCTAAGTATATATATCATAGATACTGATTTTAGGGCACTGAGATAAGGTCGTATTACAGGAGCAAGCTATTTCTGGCTAGATTATAGTTTAGACTGCTTCAAATAATAATCACAGGTGCAAGCTTGATTAGTACGAAGTTAATGAAACCTGAATTATGTTATACTATGAGGTTACAACAATACAAATATGTTATAGATGAGAATTGTAGTCACTATCATGGGATTCGTAGAGTATCAATTTCCATGTGTCATACCTTATCCATCGTATCATGGCCAATATGTAGTTTGAACAGACTTTTACATATCAATGTGTTGTGTAGATATAATGAGTCATTGTCATAAGACTGGAGAGATATGTAGTGATTATTATGAACACAAGGCAGGCCAGAGTTTATAGAATGCAAATCATAAAATGTGAGTCATAGAAACAATGCAGGTCGAGGATCTTAAAGGGCTGAAACACTTCTGTAATGATGAACCGAGATAATGCCAACTATTGAGAAGGTTTCCTGGCAAACTGTTACAACCTTGTTTATTTGCTCCTGGACCCCTACCTGACTGTGGCCTTCCTTCAAATACCTCTGTTCCAATTTTCTGATGGTTTGGACTATTATCTTCCATCCAAAAGATCCAAGGCCTGCGGCCTCCTGCCAGCATTTCAACCTCCTGTCCAAGGCTGTCAAGGCTTGTGGCCTACTTGTAACACACAGCTAGGGCTGTGGCCTGTCGTAGGAGAGAATAATTCAACTATGACAAGCCCAAACATCATGCTGAACTCCCTCTCGGATGCATCTTCCTCCTTGCTGTAGTTTGGACCTATGAGAGATTACAAAGCAGTCCAAAACACATGGAAGAGTGCTTGACCTAGCTGCGCTCTAGCCTGGGCATATGTGGCCTAGAGAGAAGGATTTTACACCCTCCAAACTGCTTACCAATACTTTGTTGTAGCAGCCCTCTTTCTGTGGCTTGTAATAGAGATTGAACACACCAAATGACACAGAAAAATACCCAATGAGCATATCTCTGACTGCGGCCCTGTCCAGCAAGAAACTCACTCTCATAATCAAGAGTTAAACTTCCTAGACAATCCTCTAGCCTCCACCCATGGTGCCTTAGACCTGCGACTCTCTCCCAAGGAAACTGCACCCTAAATAGGGATAAACATCTTCATAAACTTGACTTTGACACCTACGTCCTTGCCTTAGATGTCCACCTTTTTCATAGGCATGGATTATGCACTTGGATGTGTCACAATGTGGTGAGAGGACACCTCTATATATACAATTCAATGGGGCTCATCGGACGTGACCATTAGGCTTGATGAGTTGACATAAGGATGAGGCTGACCTTATAAATTTACTTGAGAACATAAATTCGAAAACCCATTTTCCTTATCCAAATTTGGCGATCTTTAGATCAATTTTGGTCTTATCGAAGAGAGGAATTAAATGTTGCAATAATCTTTCCCATAGCAGCTGTCCAAAGTGGAATTTGGCCCTATTTGCTAATTTTAACAAACCAACATGATGGAGTCTAGCTAGATTAACCCTCTAGTTGTGCAAGGAAATTTTGGGTTGACAGACTTACCTTTTATAGGACCTAGTTCATTCTAACAAACAAGAAATTCTTGAGAATTAGTTCCCTGTGTCATTTTCAAATGCTGCAATGGATTATCAGTTCTCTGGCAATGTTCTTGAGGCAACTGTTACAAAAATAACAAAAAAATATCTTTGGTCATTTCACAGAGATTGTTTTCCTTTATAAATAGAGAGAGATTGTTTTTACAATACCTTCTTTTGTTTGTGGCATGTAAGTAGATCTTGAGAGTAATATAGAATAGGAAAACCAGTTGGTCAGCTTGTGATAATTGTGAGTAATTGCTTGGACACCAACTTCTAACCCTGCACATTCTTCTAAGAACATTGGATCCAGAAATCTCCAAGGCTTCAACTACACTGATTATGTCATAGGAGTTGGAAGAACCAGAGATGCCATGGATGTGTAATTGTTAACATTTTGAAGATGATAGCACGTGTGTCTTTCAAGGTTCATCACCAATCATAGTGAAAACAACAAATTTTATCATTAATATAGTTCCTCGGTCATGGATATCAATCAAGCCTAGTTAGCCTTACTTGGTAAGGAGATGAGGCTTCATGTTTTCCATCTTGTTTTCCCCAAAGAAAGTTATTCTGCCAGTTTAAATTATTCATTACTTTTCCCTTTTACAAGCAAACACTTGGCAAAAAAAGGATTTCACACTTGGGAGTGTTTTGTAGGATAAAGGGAAAGGTGAGTGGGTATCCTAGTAGTAGTTTCATTGGTCTTATCATCATTACACCACTTTTCATATGGGTCTTCACAGCAGAGAATCACCATTACACTTTGTTGATTTATAAGCAATGATTTGGTTGAGTGACTTGGTGCAAAGTCACTACGATATATGTCATTTATAGATAAAGAAATGTCAAAAGATTTGCCTTGTATGGATCATACTAGAATAACTGAATTGTTTCAGAGATATGGGAATGATGACCTTATATTGTTTGACCCGTCAGAGATAGCAGACCAATGCCAAGCAAAGAAATTACACATTATATATGATAAGTGGGATCACCCATGACAATCTTTACTTCAACCTAATCTAGGTGAATTCGAGGGGCCTACTCTCATAATTACTTTTGAAGAGACTGTGCTAAGTATGGAGGAAATATGCATTCTCCATCTTAATCCTCCATGGAAACTTCGAGGTCAAACCCTTAGCTATGGATCAATCTTACTGAGTTGTACCTGCTATGTGACCTTCCATTGATAATTTCTGATGGATTTCTTTATTTATTTGATCCTTTGGGTTTGGTCCTTAATACGTCTTTGAACCCTGGTCATTTTATACCTTCAAGATCACCAAGAGCAAAAATGTATTATTTACGAGGTAAAAATTTGCTTGGGAGGTTCCAAGATCAATTTCTTCCACTTTCTGTTAGCAAAACTCTTTCTTGGGGCTCATCTGATTCTACAATTATTTGTATGCCTTCGAAGTCTAACTCTACAAAAGACGCTGTTGAAAGTGGTGATCAGAGAATCAAATGATTATTTAACAAATTTAAATATCATGGTTTTGTTGTATTGTTGGTTTTTATGTCAGTTGAACATGTGTTATTGTCAACTCGGGAAACAGGATTATCATTTCCATGCTAGAAATATGTTGTCTCTATGGGTCCCATATTTTCCATTCTAAGGAGTTTATTTCCAGAAAACAAAAGTGGAGAAAATTTCAAATATCAAATCTATTTAGTAGCTCAAGTGTTGTGACAAAATTGCATACTATAGATGTATGCATAGTTGAAGATGGGAGCGAAATTACTGACAAATGGCTTGTTGCCATTACCTTTGGCTCCGGACAGATAAGTGTGGCATTGGACATGAGGTATATGTCTTACAACTTGGCTCAAATTGCTGGTGTTGCTATAAATGTGTCCTAGAATGGAAAAACTACGAGGGTTTGTTTAGATAATTGCATCTTATCCCCCCTTCCATTTAATTTCTCAGTCAGCATGCTAGTGATGATCATTATATGTTTTCTTATATGCCACAATGCGGGGCAATATCTATTTGAAAATGAAGCCTTCGTAACTGCTTTAGGAAATAAACATGACACACATAATCAACTTATTGCCTCTTGGAATAAGGAATTGTTGGCTTTTGTTCACGATTCCTATGTGGAATTAATGGTTGAATTTGAAAGACTTAGAAAGGATCCTTTAACCTCACGTTTGGACTTATCTATTGCTCAAGTTGTGAGTGGGATCTTGCAGATCTCTACTAATAAATTTTTTTCGTTTTGGCCACAGGAAGCCTAAAAGCCTATCTCCTAATCAACTTCAATCTATTGAAGGTTTTATGAGTACTTCGAAAATTCCAAATGTTGAGTGGCAATGTCTGATAAAGGAAGTTATAAGGCCTTTTTACTCACGTCTTGTTGAACTACTTGTTTGGAAAAAATGTTGTTGTTTGGTTGTGTTTGTGCTATGCGTAAATCTAACATGTGTTAGATTTTCTTCACCTTGTAATGTTGTTATTGACAACATGCTTCTATTTTGGCTCGAAGAAATCTAGCATGCATTAGATTTTTTTAACTACAATGTGGTTGTTGGCAATATGCCTTTGTTTGTGCTAGAAGTAAATATTACCATGTGCTAGATTTCTTTTATCTAGAAATATTATAATGTGTTTGTGTTTGT
>APFE030780197.1:30532-43074 GCA_000404065.3 Pinus taeda | reverse complement strand
TGGCAGTAGGAAGAGGCTCCAAAAACCCTGAAGTGCAACACATTCAACTTTCTCCCCGAGAAAGCCTTCTCTAATGTAATCATGCCCAAAATCTGAGGAGGACTCCAATTTTTCAAATATACTATTGTGTTCCATGCCTCTACATAAAAGTATAGTGGTAAGCCTTGTTCATGTCACATCTCCCTCGCTTCACCCACAATGCTATGGCTCTTTCTCTCAGCGACCCCTTTCTATTGTGGGTTGTGAGGTGTTGTTAATTCTTGTTAAATTCCTTCTTATGCATAGAAATTTTTAAATTAATTCGACACCTACTCACCTCCATTATCACTCCTAAGAGAATTCACCTTTTCATCGATTTATTTCTCAACCAGTGCCTTGAATTCTACGAACTTGGAGAATGTCTCATCTTTCTTCTCCATGAAGAAGATCCAATGCTTTTGTGAGAAGTCATCAATAAAACTGACAAAAGATTTATGTATGGAAGTGGAGGTTATCGAGAAAGGTCCACAGACATCAGAGTGGATCCTCTCCAAGAATGCATGTGCTTTATTGTCCCAATCATGGAATGTGGATCTTTTGTACTTCCCCAAGGTACATCCTTCACATACATCTTGTTGCTCAAGTGCTCCTTTGGGGAGGGCTCTTTTTATTTGTTGCATAATCTTCAGGGCATCGTGATGCAAATGGCCAATATCTTCTATGCCAAAGTTCACCGACATCGCAACTCTAAACCTTCTCCACCTTTGTGCTTAATACAGCACAATCTTCCACATCTACCTTATATAAGTTCTTCACATGAAACTCGATATTCTTCACTTATCGTGTGGCTATGTGTCTTAGGAATGCCTTTCCTTTGTTGAAAATCACATCATAACAATGGTTGTCCAAGGTTGCAACAAAGATGATATTTTCCCTTAGTCCCAGAATGAACATGACATCCTTGAGACTGAGAGGGGAGAAAAAATCCCTTTGAAAGGCGACTATACCAACTTCGGTCGTGATGTACCTTCCGTTGCCTCCCAACTCAATGTGCATATGTAAATATTTCTCCTCCAGATCATTGAAAAAAATTCTACACCATGTCATGTGGAACGATGCACTTTATTCCAAGTACTACATGCTCCCCATCATTGTGTTGGGCATGCATGTGATAAGGGTAAAGTCAAGCCCGAACTGTGAAGCCAAGGCTTCACCCGCTGCTCCTCCTAAGGTCTTCTTGCTTTCATTTTTTGTGGACACTTCGTGGAATAGTGCCAAAATTCATGGTTGTTCTACGAGATTTATGATTGTGGATAAAAATATCTCCCCTAGGTCGGTGGCTAACTTATAACAAAAAGGAGACAGGGAACCAAATTATTTTCCTTAAAGTAAATAGATGACGGAGTGAGGGCTACCCGATATCCTTTGCACATTTCACTCCTTTAGCTTGGAAGCTCTAATTCCAGCTTCAAATGCCAAAATTAGAACTTACGGAGTTAGATAACACACACCAAGAAAATACGAGATCTATGTAGTATCATCTAAGTAGTTCATTCAAAATATCAACATGGTATTTAAATAAGTGAAATAAAAACATTAAATATAGGAAAACAATGAATTCTTTGCATTATTATAAATGGAAGGAGATTACAACAATAAGTAGTAGTTGATCTTATAGAAGATCTCTTCTAAGTTGTTGACTTGTCCTTGTCACAACATTCACCTTCAATCACCCTAAATGCATGAGATGATGACCACTCACTACAACAACATAAGGGTAGACTTACTCTCCAAAAGCCAACCCCCAAGCACATAGAAGGCTGGGAATATATAGAGAAGTAGGGTAAGTTGGGAGTTCTTATCCAATTACCAATCTAGGGTAAGAGATCCACCTTTGATGGAGGGATGATATCAAAGGATAGGTGATTAAAACTCAAAAGTAGGGAATGATAGGATCCGAATGTTTTATCGAAGGTAAGTAGTTGAAACAACTTCTAGAAACTTCTGGAAGGGGAAGTTTTCATAATCCTGATCATTCTCCTAGATTTCTAGAACCAACACAGGTGCAAAGGGGAGTAACCTTCTGGTGATCAACACATGCCATAATGGAGAAACTTGTAGGTGAACACATGCTGGTAGGCTTACAAGGAGCGTTGGTCATCAAATTGGCTCGGTTGAAGCAGTTTAGGGCTGGAATTTTGGGAGATGAAGGGAACATTGTTAAGCCTTTGTGAAAAATGATGACAAGGGGGGATAGGATGTTGATGGATCCCATTAGGAGGCTCACTGATCAAATGTGACAAAATGGCCTATAATAGAATGCCCCCTAAAGTCAAAATTCATAGATGATGACTGATGATTGAAGTGATTTACCTTGTGACAAGTCAGGATCAAGGACAACTAGTGAGCTTCATCTATTACAATACATTTACAACATGACATATTTGTTTGCTGAGGGAGGAATACCCATACCCAGCTCATAAGATAACATAACATGTAAAATTTTCAAAAGACGCATCCACAGATGGAACTAGTAAACCCATGAATGGATGACTATCTATGTGATCATGACCATCATACATTGTGATATTTGTATATCTCCTGAAATCGCAGTTCGTATGGATGAAACTAGATCCAGGGTCTTCTATCTTGTTCACACAACCAACAAATATAGGAGTCTAACCATGTGAATCAATGAGTTGGAGTCAAAGATGGTAGACAACATCTGATTTCTGGCCAATAATTTAAGTCGTTAACAGACGTGAGAGAAACCACATATGATGTTAATGGATCTCAAGGTACTACAATACAATCCATATGGTCTGAATAAATGAGTTGATGTCGAACACCACACATATTCTTTCAGTCGAAGGCCATTGATGTACACCTACGACCGAGAACGAGGAAACTTGCCATTGATGTATGCAATCACAAAGGTAACAAAGGAATTTTTCTAAGTCAACTTCCTGGATGATGTGCTAATGTCGATAGGAAGCGACCCTTTGTAGGAGGGCCTTGATATAACCCCCATCAACAACATGAAATGAGTATCATGATTGAGACATAATGATTAGAATGATGTTGACGTGGAATTGAATAAGGAAAGGTGGACATGAAATGAAGGCTTAAGAGTATCAAAGCGGAGATCAACTGAATTACTTTTCTCGAACACACTAGCGACATTGAATGGAGTTGGCAGCATTGACCCAAAAATGAAACAAAGGCTTTGAAAATGGTATGATAACCAAAAGACAAGAAAATTACTCAACCCAATAGCCATGAAGATGAAGTGGAAGACTATTGTGTTCAAGAGTGACTCACTTCCATTAGAAAAATGGAATCCCTTGTTTTCCCAATTTCACCAACCATACTAGTTAGTACCTCTTTATTTTTTAACAAGCTTGAGGAGGATAATATATGCTTGATCTGTAAGTTCATCCTTCAAATGAATCTCTCCTAGTATATTTAACAAACCTTGAGAAGGAGTGGTTCAACCTTGTTGTGTTCGACAAGTTCATCGTTGTTTGATGTTTTTACGAGTCCAACAAAGGTAAAACTCAACATATTTTTCATGTTTAGAGAGTTTGAAAAAGAGGTGAAAAAGAAAAATCCAAATGTCCCTTTTCATAGGTAGTCCCTTACGTCTGAAAAGGTAGAAAAAATACCCAAGAGAACCTCATATCCATGTTCGATTAAGGTATTCCTTTTTCATAGCTAGTCTATTTCAGTCTAGAAAAGGGTTAAACTTATACTGAGTAGACGTCTTTTCATTTTATTTTACGAGTTCAAAAATATAAGTGCTCGACAATCTTTTCATATTTTGGGAGTTTGAGAAGAGCTAAAAGAGGATTCCAAGGGGTTTCTTTTTCGTAGGTTTAAAGAGCTTGAAAAGAGATAAAAGTGTACTCTATGGTCAAAGTAACCTTTCAAACATAATGAAAACCAGCTAATAGTTGTCGTCCTGCTCAAAACACCACAAGCAGGATTAAACATACACGTCTCATAGTAAAACTAAAGCATATCTAGGTCAAAATATTAACAATGAATAAAATAATGAGAAAATGACCATAAATATTCAAAATAACTTATCATTTTTACCATTTCACATTTTACCTTCCATAGTGAGTATTTGGAGCCCTTTTTCCCTCAATATTCTGCTACTAATTATGGCCAATCCAAGGAACCATTTCAATTGTCGTCACTTCTAGGTAGGAACGAAAAAATTTCTCTTTCCTTCTACAATCCAGTTTTGTGTTTTCATGCAAAAATTTTAAGGTTTTGAGGACCCTGGGATTCATAAAGAATTCCATGGGATCAATGCACCCCCCATGTCGAAAACTGTGTTGCACCTAGGCAGAGAAACACTGCAGGCATAGGTGCAATGCTTTAGTAGACACTGCTAGGGTGAGTTGTGTGCATTTCTCTAAGTTTTCTTTTAGTTTTTCCTCAAATTTTGTCAAGTATTTTGCATGGAAAAGAGCCTAATGGATTCCTTGCTGATGTTTCAAATATCCATTAGCACAAAATGGAATTCATTTGAGAGAAAGAGAACATGAGGAACAATACTTGAATGCAGCAAATGACCCTGCTACCATCTAGGCGCTTAAAAATTGTGGGTTATTGAAATTCTTCTGGCTTCCTGGTATGAGGCAACATATGGAGTTGTTGAAATACCTTTTCCACTCATGGGATATTCAGGCACAGGTGTTCAATTTTTGGGAAAATATACTCGAGATATAGGTAGAGGATTTTTACTTTCTGATAGGATTGTCAAAGCGAGGTGCCCCAATCTCTCTTCTAGGTGGAAGAAGTGGTAGTGAGATGGCGAAAGAATATATCTCTACTTATTGCAGACCTTGAGCCCTTCCTACTAGGGATGGAAAGATCAAAATAAAGGATGTGACGTAATTACCTCTGAGAATTATCTTGTCATTATTGCAAGATTAGAAGGCAGCTCAACACTACATGTAGCAAGCAAACCATACATGCAGTATGGGGTAGAGTGTCTAGAGTCAACAATATTCAACTAGAGTGAGAGTGTCTTGTTCAATTTGAAGGAACAACTTACTAAAGAAAAGGAGGAGAAGTTGACGAACTTCGGCTATGGCGTGATCTTAGTCTATTTCTCTCTAGAGAAAGTACCATTACTGCAGCCTTGATAGATTGTACTTGAGCCCATCGATCTGAGGACCCCATGGATGAGGAGGTGGATAGACCATATGATCTGACATGTAGGCCCATAAGCGATCAAATTTTCACTAGCCTTCTTTGAGTGGCTGCGTAGACAGTTCATCATTATTGATGATTATCCTTATGTAGGGATGGATTTATGTGATGATCTCGAGCTCAAATTTCCTAAGGGTGAGCAATGGGATGCTTAAGGTAAGATACTTTGACCATTAATTTTTTGAATTTTTTACCCTTTTTTGTGTTTTTTAATGTTCCTTGGACTAAAATATTTGATGTTTTCATGCAGATATGGGACCTGTTCAACTAGTAGGCGCTACATATTTGATTGCATAGAGAGACAACCATAAGAGGAGGCAGTGGGACCAATTCAATTTGGTACGGTAGGAGGAGATGTGCTATGTGATCTTAAGGTAGTTGATATCCTATCAGAGGTGGAGTGCCACATGGAAGGACTGACAAATGGGATTGATGAGACCATGGTCAATCAGCTTCCATTATGACTTCAACGACACTTGATCGACGTTCCTAGTCATATTGGTCGATTACTGTGCAAGATAGCTCATGCAATGTTGTTTTATCATGAGCACCATTGATTTGTCTACTTAGATGTTTTGGATGTAGTTTTTATATGGGTGATGTAGCCATATGTGTCTCGGGGCACACATTTTATAAAACCAAACTTTATATATAGATCTATATATATAATATATATATCTATTATCTATATATATAAATAATATATTCATATATATATAATATATATATATATTATTCAGTGTTTCCTAGTCCTATTCTGGCTTTCAATATGATTTGATGTGAGTGAAAGTTATTTACATTCGTTGCAAATGTCGATCTAAAACAAAATTAGCTAGGTCATCTTCTAATGTGTTCAAATTTCTAGAAATATATTCATATCGTATGAAATCGAAATGTCTTTACAAAAGACGCGCTCTCAAAACCATGCGAAGGATGGCGAGATTTATCCCTGAACAGATATTAGCAAGTTGTAGTACTACAAGCTATGAGTAAAGCTTGATGACTATATGGTGTATACCATGTGAAATAACATTAGATAGTATCTCAACCATTGTGTTATACTCAATGATGTTGTTAGCCTACTGACCAATATAAATCCATTGCATACTCACTAGCTTGCCATTTGGAGCAAATATAGCCCACGATATGGAGGATAGGTTCTGAGTACTATGACTAGCACCATCGACATAACCAATATACAATTTGAGAGAGGTCAACATTTGCAATCCAAAAGTAAAAAGAATCAACCGGAACCATGGGAAAATATGAAAACACACTGCAAACACACTCAATACACCTATAGACAGTATGCACACAATGTACTACGCATTGGATCAAGCATAGTATTTTTTGAGGTACAACCCATTTCTAGGTTGCATCAGTGGAACTCCATCAAGGTAAACTAACTCATAAGCCCATTTTGCAAGGACACACTTGAAAATGTATGGGCCCAACCACATAGGCTAGAACTTTCCTCGACCTAACTTTTCAACCTCCTGATCATATAAGAGAATCAGATCTCCTTCCGAGAATACTCTAGGCCTAACACTTTTTTCATATTGTGCTTTGATGTGTCTTTTATGGGCTTCATTGGCTAATGTGATATCGCGTCGAGTTTCATCCAAATGATTTAGATGTAAAAGACACTGCTCTGCAGAAGTAGCAGGAACAAGTTCGATTGCTAGTTTCAATGATGGAATTTCGCATTCGACGGGGATGATTGCTTCCAGACCATACACCAACTGGAAGGGTGTGAATTTGATAGCAATCCTAACTGAGGTTATGTATGCCCACAAGGCAGAAAAAAGAAGCAAGTGCTAGTCCGATTTGTGGACCCCTAACATATGTTGAATCATATTCTTAAGAAATTTGTTAATCGCCTCAACTTGTTAGTTAGCCTAAAGATAATAGGGAGTGGAATTTTCATTTGAAAGACTCAATTTGGAAGCTAATTCAGTCATCATATGATTTTGAAATTGCTTTCTATGATCTGTTACTATTGCTTGTGGAACACCAAACCTAGAAATCATATGGTTGAAGAAAAAGTAAGCAGTCATTTCGTTGGTGTTATTAAATGTAGGCATCACTTCAGCCCACTTGGTAAAGTTGTCAAAAAATGACAATAATATAGCCATGCCCCGCAACCGAATGAGGGTTACAGGTCATAATGTTGATGCCCCATTTCGCAAAGGGACCAATGAAGAAAACATGATGCGATGGAGTAGGCAGAGCATGGAATTTTCAATCATAGATCTGGCACACATGACTTTTCTAGACTGCAAAGATAAAGCATGGAAAATGCTAATCCAAAAGAAATTGGTGTGTAAGTATTTTGGGCGATGGTGTAACCAAATAAGTGTCCATCACATGCCCCCAAGTGGCATTCATTCACTACTTTCTTGGCCTCCTCAAGAATGAGGTACCTAAATAAAATCGTATTGATACCATGATGGTAAAGGGTGTCGTCGATAATCACATTATTTTGGGATTGGTACCGGATATGTCGCTGCTTTGAGAAAGAGGTATTAGGTTGGAAAGTCTAGGTCTAGAGATAGATCGGAAAATATCCATACCATGGGTCAGATGATGAGATTAGAACAATGACTCATCTGGGATGGAATCTTCAAATATAGATTCAACATCAAGGGAAGGGAGATCACACATTAGCTCGGCAAAAACTAAGAATTTATTTGACTCGTATTTGATTAATTCTAGGTCGAACTCTTGGAGAATAAGGATCCACTTAAAGTATTTGACCCCCAACAATTGATGTGACAATATGTATTTCATAGGGTTGCAATCCGAAACGATTGGAGTTTTGCAAAGTAAGATGTAATGCTGAAATATCTGGACAGCTTGAACAACTATCAAAGTTAAATTTTCCATGAGTATACTAGATCTCGATATCGTTGAGGTTCTGACTCAGATACTAAATGGGATGTTTAGTCCCCATATTGTCTTCTTGGACCAACACAATAGCTATAGTATAGATGATGGCAACAAGGTACAGGAAATAGTTATGTTGATAGACAGGGGGATATAAGAGAGATGCCAAAACTAGTACATCTTTCAAGGCATCAAAATATTTATGTGCAATGTCATCCCAATCGAAGGGAATCCATTTTTTCAGTAAGCGATTAAATCCTTTAGTCGGTTCATCATATTTAGGGATGAACCTCCTCAAGAAGTTGGTTTTCCCTTGGAGCCTTTGTAACTGAACAAGGGAGGAAGGTGCAGTCAAGTCAATGATTTCCTAGACTTTTAAAGGATCAATACAAATTCCTTGTTTTGAAATGAAGAAACTAAGGAGTCAACCAAAACCAACATAGAAGACACATTTTTGTGGGTTAAGTTGAATTTTATAATGCCTAAAATGGATAAAAATGGCCCATAAATTCATGGGGTGATTAGCTCGATGCTTTGAGTGAGCCGAGAGATTGTCTAGATAGGGTTGCATGATATGCTTGAGGTCGTTGAAAGCACAGTCCATCACAAGCTGAAACGTGGCCCATGCATTCTTCAAACTGAAAGGGAGCTTTCTATAAGAAAACATACCCAGGGACAAATAAATGTGGTTTTATGTTAGTCTTCCAGGGGAATGTTGATTTGATTTAGCTAGTTTCATCAGGTATAATCCATGGATTGGCCAGGATCGTAAATGATGATATCATGTTGATATAAGCAACTGAAGGGGAGGAGCTACGAAGGGGAAGGGTATAGAGAGAAAAGGCTCCCATAAGCAATGAATCCTTCAATAAACCAACTCCAACATGTTGATAGGAATGTAGGGCTTCCCCTACAAGAGGGACACTTCCAATAACATTGGAATGAGAGGCGAAAAAGATGAGTTGATCTATGGCCACGATCCTGCCTTTATGAGGAAAGGTGATCATGCTGAAGTAAGTTGAAATGACAAAAACCATAACATAAACACATGTGCATCCAAGTATAAGATTATAATCTAGAGGTCTGTCAATAAATTCTACATCAACGAAGATAGATTTTCCCTAGTTCCATTTGGAAGGAATTGATAATCCCACAAGGTTTATATGTACTGCCATCAAAGGATTTTAATGTGGTGGTCAATTGAATTAGTTGTGTTGAACCAATCACCTTCCAACAAGACAAGGAGTGTTCTTACCGTGGACAACGACCTGAACCATAAAAGCTAACTAAGCCGGGAGTCTAGAGGTATAGTTTGCATGAGAGAAAACCAATAGGTTGTGTTGGACACCTAATCCTAAATGGGTTAGTGTGGAAGCCGAACAGACTAAGTAGTCCAAGTGACCTTGGGATGTGAATCCCAACGGTCACCATATTGTACTATAAATGTACATCTATTGTTAATAAAAATGCAATGCAAGCTTTATCTTTCTATTTGTTTCTCGTTCACCATGTCTGTTTAACATGGTATCAGAGCCATGATGTGTGGCCTGTTTTCCCTGAGCAACTGATCTAAGTTGCCTTGAATAGTGCTGGCCTAGTCTTCATTACCTGACCATTTATTTTATTAGCTGAGCGCATCAAATCTGCAACTAGGCATTGTATTCCTACCTGCAGCCTATCAAAGTCTGCGCACTGGTATAACAGCGCTGCGATTTACCATTATTCCCTGACAATACTATGAATTTAGACTGTTGGGCCTCCATACGCTGCCCTCTTCACACTGTTGGATTCTCTTGTAACTCCTATTTTCTTCCATATTGTAGCACTGGCACCTCCCTGACCTAGTAGCAGCGTTCTTTGCGTTTTTCTAAACGTTGTATATATGTTGGATCTGTAATCTGACATTGGATTTACGTTTGGAAGGTGAAAAGGTTGACAAATTAGGAACGACTTTGAAGCTCGATTTTCTCTCTTGCTGTCGTTCATTGAAATTGAGTGAAGTTGGATTTGAATGCTAACAAACCGGAGGAACGAGATTTCAGAGCCTCTTTTCATATTAGATTTCAGAGCCAACTCTCGAATTAGCTTTTTCTGCAAGTAACTCCTACCATTATTCTCTTTTTCCTTGCCATTATTCTATGTCCCTCTGCCATAATTCAAATCCCTTGGAGTTGATTGTGAGCATTGGTTGGGAGCATCTTTGTGCATTGAGTCTTTGCGACTCTGAATGAGGATTTTAAATTGAGAAGAGCATGATTGTGGAAGATTGTCATTTCCAATACTCCTCTGCCATCCATTCCCTGTATGAAGGCCATGGAATATTGCCAACAAAAACGGTGGTGAATCGTGATTTATGTAACCAGTTGCAGGTGCTTGAAGATTTGAAGCAGATGAGGAAGAAGGCGATGGTTTCGATAATCAGGATCAAATTTTTTGCTGCGTCTTATTCGTGAAATTTCAGTGATAAGAGAATTTGTGAAACATCAGTGGTGGCGGTAGGGTCACATGTTTCCAATAATGAACAACAAAGCATAAATTCATAGCCTGCAGAGCTCAATCGACTGACTGATTTATTTGGAAGATGGATTTTCTGATTAAGAATTTTGTGACGTGGTAGCAATATCGTTTCTCTGAATTTCATACATCTCTGCGTTCAAGACCGAGTTGCTTATAGTTGTTTCGAGTCTGAGAGAATTTGTGGAAGTGACACCGTATTAATCAGTAACTGGAGTTCTGGCTTTATCTGTGGCATGTCACTCCAATGGTCCATATTGGTCTGCGCGTTATTGTGTTAAAATGATCCTAGGATTGAACTTGTGCTTGGAATTTTATTTTTTAGCTACTGTAACGGCCTTTATTTCATACCCAAGGTTTGCTGCACATTAAATCATACTGGGGATGTGGCTATTCTGGAAAATACTGCAACACTGTCGAGTGAAGACTTGCTGATATAGTGGTGCCATGCAGCTGCCTTTTACACCAGCAAATAGAAAATAGATATACCCAGAAGATGCGATGAATGGTCAGCCTGAGTTTGAATAGTCCGGTGAACCTAGCAGCATCCTAACAAAGGATCATCTCCAGTGATCCTGGCAGGGCACGTTTCATCTTTTGAATTATTCGGAGGTCCTAACATGGCATGTTTCTTCTTTTTGAAGCATAAGGGGCCAGGAGTACATCATTCCGATTGATGCCACGCTATAAAGAAATCATCCAAGTTCCTTGATAAAAAAAAAAAAAAAAAAAATTCCTCTATATCCATGTGAGATGGTAGCTGCCACGATTTTGTCCTTTTAAAGGATCCTTCTTTAGGTTTCATATTGCTGTAGTAGTGACAAGGACGCTGCCTAGTTTGGAACAAGCAGAATTGCTCACTAATGATGCATTGACCAAGATTTATTTTTTTCCTCAAAGGTGGTGCCCTCTTATAGGCATGGCTATCATCTTATCCTTTTCGTTTTTAAAACAGAATGATTTTTGTAAGAAGAATCCCAACAACGCCAATGCCTGCAGTGTTACTGTCTCTTAAGGAAATGTAAGTATGAGCAACACAAACTCAAGTCTTGGAAAATCAGAAATCGTGGATGGTTGAGCTGCTTCATAACCATATTATGGGGAATCATATGACTAGCAGTATGGCATGATTCAATGAGTTTGTAGAAATTGGAGCAAAATGCTCTTACTCCTGCCCATACAAATTCATGGTATGCAGCATAGCCCTCAGGATATCTCCAATCTAATATGTTCAAGTCCATGTATGATGTAGCTGTAGATCTTCAAATCTGAATATAAAATTTGCAAAATACCATCATATCCCATACCAAAAGGGAGTGGAAATTGTCATTTAAGGAGGCTGTGGACAAAGTAGTTTATTTCCTGAACCTATAGAAATCAGTTGGATCACAATTCAGTCACCATGCAGAGATAAATTTATGACCAGAATTTGTGCTAATTCCCAGAAGCTGAGCTGGGCATTTTCTCTGCTATTGACTGTGAATAAGCAGGCCAAAGCTGAAGGTCTTCCAAATGCATAAGAGTGCAGTATGCCAACAAGTGTTTGACAGAAACTCTCACTGAGTTTTTCTTCAGTCCCAGTTGATAATGACTTCTATTGTTGGCGCAGGAACCATTGTCGAATTAGTGGTGCGGATTTCTGTAACAGATCATTCTAGGAGCAGTTCCTTCTAGAGATTTTGGAGCAGTTTCTTGTAGAGATTTTGCATGATTTCCATAGCAGCCAGATGCTCTGAAGTTTGAAGTTGAGGACAGCACTCATCTTCACATTTATATATTTTTTTGCATTGGTCCTGCTCCATCAACCACTTTCGTGACATTGTTGCCACTTGACAAGCCCTTACAAGATCTTGTAGTAAGAGTACAATATTATTTTTCTGTTGCTGTTGCCTCAGTTGTGTTTTTTTTTTAAGTTACATTGAAGAAAAATGGCCAGA
>APFE030780197.1:0-14705 GCA_000404065.3 Pinus taeda | reverse complement strand
CCGAAAAACCATAGGTAGGTTTGCCCAACCTAATATAGGGTCCAAAAAAAAAAATTTCGGGGCGCTGCCCCGAACCCCATAGAGGGGGGCTCCGCCCCCCCTCTAACCCCCCGGTTCACTACGTCGGTTAGTCGTGGAAAGAATATAACACAACCCAACATGTGACCATATGAGCAAGAGAATGAATAGATTTTTTGGGCAGCATGGCACACCAATGCATTGGGTGCCCTTGAAGCGTGTAGATGGATGATGCATAGCTCATGTATTCTTCAAAGAATCCATGTCTTTTGCATGAGCCTACAACACCAACCACATGCTTTACCAAGGCTACATATCCTCCACCATCAAAAGTTTTATGAGACAAGTCATCCAAGGACCTTTTTAGGATGATGAAATCATTTCCATAAGACATACATTCCGGAAGAGCAACTCAATGGTTAGTCATGATAGATGTATAGAGATTCAAAATAGATGTAAGGACTCATCTTGTCATCTAGCCCTCCTTCTAGCACCAAAATGTTGACGTTGTTGGACCTGCTTGCATGTAAGGGGATCTCCCAGTAAGAAGTCCCAACAAGACCTCAATCTGTTTGGTGTAGGAGTCCTAATAGTGGATCGTTAGGTAATGCCTTGACCACGATGTTGCATAGAGGCAAGTAAGATAACTTTGTCAGTAGCAAGGGTGTGACCGTTGCATTAAGTCAAGGAAGGTGTATGAGAGGTTCTAAAACATGTGGGTTGAGATGAGGGTGAAGGTGAGTTCTAGGTTGAAAGGGATTAGTCCCAACTCAGCTACAAACACACAACACATAGGACATACACATCTTTCTGTAGAGCAGTCCACACGAATGCAGCAGTCACAACATACAAGGTAGGATAACACATACAACACTCATGAATCAGTCTGAATGAGTGCAACAGTTGCTACAGTGAGCTTCATATGAAACGTATGTCTAATGTTTGGAAGAGAAGTGACATGGACGTGAAAGCATTAACAATATATACAACAAATTTATATTAATAGATTATGCATTAAAACGAATGAGGCAGTTCAGATATAGAACACAGGTTAAAGAAACATGCATTACAAGTGTTAAAGATCAATCTTACAACAGATATAATACATGTGTGAAAACATGTTGGCTCTTATTATATAAAGAAGTGTAAGTTCCAATAATACAATACATCCATGTAAACCCGCTAGCCCCAATAGTGGAACATTATAGCCACATCTTCCTACTCCTCTAAAGACATGAACTAGCTCTGTGCAGTGGAGAAGCCAAGGCACGTTACAATACTGTCCAAGCTCTTTCCAAGATAGTCTTATCAAAAGCTTAGCTGCCAAAATCCCTTACAATGAGTTATGAGGGAATATTTATAGCAAAGGGTGGGGTGACGCTTGAAATTTCCCTTTGTGACAATTCAACTACCCTCATGACTCTTCACCTACTCTATGACTGTTACATACAAGTATTGACACTTGACTTACACTTGACGTGACTCAACATTACGATGCACATGTACTCATGTGAGACAACATGGCTTGAGAAATCCATGCAAGACATCACTGGCACTCAATCTGTTGTGATGAGACTAACTCTTTGACATGCTTGTGATGGTGAAGGTGGTGAGCTAATGCCAATCTTGGTCGTCCATGATGGTGTGCATGTACCTCATGGTGACATCTTGCTAAAGCGAACTCTTGACTCTGTTGCAACTGGTGCATTGGTTTGGCTCCTTCATACAACTCATCTTTTAACATGTGCATGGTCTTCTCGGGTGTGGCTAAATAGCAACACACTGAGGCATAGTGTCCATGCTAATATTCAAGTGTGTGCTAGTGGTCATGTGCATCAACTTGTTGAAGTACATGTTCAGCTCCAGTTGGACTTGCTTCTTGTCTTCGCCTTGGTGAGTGTGTTGAATGGGTTGGATTGCATGTGTGGGCATAATGACATGCATGTTGTTGAATCCCTTACATCTGATCAAAAACACTACTCACCATGTCTGCTCTGTGTCAGCTATTAGGATGGATCTATAACTTGTACGGGCGCAGTTTCATCCGTAAGTGCATGTTGCACCCACTGTTGTTCATGTTCCTACTGTAACTCATTCATTATTCTTCGCACGATCTTCATGTCACGCCATCACCTCATAGCCTGAGTCTCCAAATTTTCTTTCATTATCATTGGATCTACTTGATCTTGAAAATTTGTTCCGCCTCTGTGTTGTCAAAAACCTCCCTCTTGCATTCATTGCATTCGCTGCGTTTGTTGCATTCACTGCGTTCACTCCATTCGTTGTATTCGCTGCATTTAGTATGCTACCTTCAGTTGTTGTTCATGATGCTTCTTGTTGTGATATCTTAATGTTCTTGTCTACGAACAACCTGATATCTTCATGAGTAAGCAAGCTCATAGACATTTGATCGATTGCATCTCTAGGTGTGCTCTAAACAATATCTTCAACTCTGCTCTCTTGGAAAGAATTGTACCTGCACTACTGAGAGGCAGATGAATTCCTACAATACCTGGAGACATGGCAACACTCATGGAAAGAAATCTATCAGTCGAAAGCCAAAATGAACTTGAGAACTGACTTGCAATATACCTATGTGACTGAACTTGACAGTTGCACAATTCCGGCTGGGAGATCGGGAGACCGACTGCCAAGACTGCACAAGGCATAGCCTGAGATGTTGGGAGACTAATTGACTACTGGAACTGTGCAATGCATGGTCCAGTCTACCTGCTGACTACTGGAATTGTGTAATGCATAAGCTCAGCTAGCAATGGATGTAGGCTCAGTGATTGCATTGCACAATTTTCTTGGCCAGCAGTCATTGTCCCTCAGGATTGCACAAAGCAATTTTGGGGAACAACTGTTGGGTAGAAATCCACATTTCTGGGGAGGAAGGCACAACCTTCCCTATCAGGATTGTGTAATTCTGTCTGGTGAGGCTCTTGGTGAGGCAGAGTTTGGGCTAAGGCTTCCCAGACTCGCCAACGAGAAACTGATAGTGAATGTGAGTGAAAATGCATAATGCATGCTGATACTGAGTGTAAGTGTAGAGTCTCCAAAATGTATTCAAAATATCATCCAATTTCACCTTTATCACCACAACTTCACTCACATGTCACAACTCCATGACCGTATAACCTTTCATTAGCCTCCATTTTCATAATTATATGGGTTACCTTTGTGTTTTCCAAAAGTTAATGATTACTAGTATTATAAGTGAATTAAATGGTTAAAATTTAGAAAAATGACAATATAGTTGCTAATACTTAAAATTGGCTTGAGTTTCATGACATGTGTAGGTCATTTGGAAGCTTCCAAGGCACTCTTATGTGGCCTCCAATACTCAAATTCGAATTATCTTCAAGATATGAAAGGAGATTTGGATAAAGCTCAAAGAGGATATGTGTCTCATCATTACCTATTTGAGTTGTAACTCTATGAGATTTTCTAGGGATCTAGGGAGAGAATAATGGACCTACATTAATGAGGTAGCTTCTTATGTTTTTGTATAAATAGGAGATCCTTCTCCTTTGAAAGGCATGTGTAAAGTTGGGGAAATGCTCATGTTTTCAATATAGAATTTGGATTTGGCACCATGCTCATGAGTGATGTTCACTTTGATTTCGTTATGCTTTAATTTGGAGCCTCTCAACTTTCCATCTCTCATACTTTTGGATTGGCCACCTACAATGTGTGAGATTTATTGTTTTTCATATATTAAGATTTATTGCTTTCATAGATTAAGATTTATTTCTTTCATAGATTAAGATTTATTTCTATCATCTCTTTTCCTATGTGAGAGGTTAACAATGATTGTTTTTATTTCTTTCATATATTTTCCTATGTGAGAGGTTAAGAGTGATTGTTTCTATTTTCTTTCTAGCTAGAAGTTAAGAGCAATTGCTTTTATTTGCTTTCATATCTTTTCCTATGTGAGAGGTTAAGAGTGATTGTTTCTATTGTCTTTCTACCTAGAGGTTAAGAGTGTTTGTTTTTATTTGCTTTCTACCCAAAAGTTAAGAGCAATTATTTTAATTTGCTTTCATATTTCTTCTTGTGTGAGAGGTTAAGAATGATTGTTTTTGCTTTCATTTCATGTAATTTCAATTCCGCGCACTATACTATAACTGAAATATAATTTCTTTTGAGTTGATTGTTGAATTAGAATAAGTGAATTTGTTTTTTCGTTATTTGGTTTCTTAGTTAGATTGATCTAAATTGGAAGGTAATTTCTAGCATATATAGTGCACGTACGCTTCGCAAGTTTTACGAAACCCTCTGGTTGACAATTAAGTGATAGGTAATTAATTTGCCTCAATAGTAAGCATAAGTGAATGATCATGCATGAAAATGGTGAATGACAGATTCAGAAAATGGAACAACATGCATGTGGTTGAGGTGAGTCGCGGAATTGGTGACCGTTCGCGAAAAATAGTTTCATGCATGTGACAACAATGAGATGTTGATGAAAACTAAAATGATGTTAGAACAAGCTAATATACATGTAAACGACAACAAGCGTTCAAAGAAGTCAAGAAAACAATACTCATACAATCAAAAACAGGAAAAGGGACAGAAATGCAAAACAAGGCATGGGAAGCGGGCTTACCCCAAAACAACAGAGCTGGAAGGTTGATGTGAGGAATGATCTCTGCAGCATCCGGTTGATGAGTTTTGATAACGTCGAGGTTGTGATGTGCATGCCACAAATCTAGGGAAAGCGACACTTGGTGGGAGGTTTCTGAAATGACCCTTGCATGTAACCTCCAATTGCTAAATGCAGATCATTGAAACAAGGGATGCCTTTGTATGTTGCCTTGGGAGAAGTAGCCCATGCATGCAAGTTAGTTTTTCTCAGTCTCGAAGGGAACCAGTCAACTCAGATGCACATGCAAGAGACTGATCGAATGCTAAAAGGAAATGCACATTTCTGGCTGGGATATGGGCTAACTGCCCACGAGATTTGTGCAATTTCTGGGTAGATCAGCTAACTGCTACCCAGATTTGTTCAAATTCTAGGATGGGCATCCCTCCTGGGGAAAATTACGCAAATCCTGCTAGGAGTGTTGACTGGCAGAATTACACAATCTTGGAGCCCAGCAGGCTACTAGATAAGATTCCGCAATTTATGGAGGGAAGGTTGGATGCCCTCCAGAAATGAGCAATTTGCTTGGGGAAGCTACTCAGCCTACATCTGGACCAAGTCTAGGTGGATAACCTATGAGGGGAATGGATCAAGCCATGATCGATAGGCTTCCTTTCTGCAAGAAAAACACTGAAGCTTGTGAACTTGATGAAGAAAGGCAAGCTGCTGTGAAAAGTTGGAAGGGAGGCTCCAAAATGAAGGTAAGGCAAAATTTTGGATGGTGGTTGTAGTCACTATAGTAGTAGCTTTTCCCACTGATATAAGGGCCAATGTACTACTGTATTGTAGTTGTGGATGAAGGAAGAGGAGAAGGCTGTGTGGAATTCATAAGAGAAGTACCAGACATTATTGTCGAATTGGATGACATGGGAGAGGTCCAAGGACTAGAAGCCACACCAGAAAAGGTACCATATAATGACTAGCGAGGCAGGACAGATGGGCCACCATATAAATGAGCTTCCGGTGATGTTACAAACATATATGAGGATGTGAAACTTAATGTCTCAGGCATAATGGTGGAAACATGCTAGGAGTTTGAATCAATTCCAGTCATGGTTAATAATCCCAATGAATATTTCTGCAAGAGATCGGTGGGTAGGCCCAAAGAATCAGCTAAAGGATATTGTGTCTAAGGTTGAGGAGATAGAAGAGGATTGGTTTGATAAAAATAAAGTCCTTCCCAATGCATGAGAGTAGAAGGACGAGGCTCTTCTTGAGGGATACCTTCAATACTAGAAGTCTGTGTGGAAGAGGTTCACTGTCCGGCCCAAGATATATTGGTTCTATCTGAGACAAAGGAAGAGAGGAGGAAGGTCCCAATGACTTAGGTAAAGTTGGTTGAGGATCCTAAGGTTCAATAACCTCAAGAAATAAAGTTTTTGACTCAAGGAGATCAAATTTAATGATCTTAGGTAACAAAGTTTCAGGGACTTTTATTTCAATTGTGTCGGTGTCACCAATAGGAATTGATGTAAATTGGGTCCAGAACTCAAAGGGATAGATGATTTTGCTTGATCAATATTGGGAGGAGGGTCAGAAGTAGTTCCCGATGTTCTCAATTCAATAGTTTGCATTTTCCTATGCCTTGGATGACGATTAGGAGTAGCCTCTGGAGGAAGTGGAGGCTTATTTTTCATTCTACATGAATGACAAGGAGGGGGATTTTGTTCTTCCATATTCAGTAATAAATTTTATTAACATAAAATAAATAAATCAAAAAGAGGGTAATCTAGGCATAAAGGATTACCAAGCTACCATGAACTCCAATATACACCTTTCCGAACCAAGGACTTAAGGTACGACAATCAATCTCCCCAAATGTTGTGTTCATCTTATCATGGTATAGAAGGCAACAGACTCGATTACCTATGGATGGATAACAACCTATTGGGGACTCCCAAAATATACGTGATGGTACATGGGAGTGCAGTCTGTAGTAGTGTTGTCTAATGAGTAACCATTCGACGAGAGAATTCCCATATACTTTATGTGCATGGAGCACCACCAATATACCTGAAGGTATGTGGAGTACAATCCTATACACTCACATACTTGGAATGGGATTTCACCCTTGGGATGCAATGCTGGAAAACAATGAATTCTCCTTAGGTTGATTCAATAAATTTTACTATTTATCTTTAATTATGTTTTAGTCTTAGGGCTCACCACGAATGTCACCTAAATATCCTAAAATTCAAATCTAACATGAGAAAAGAGAAATCCTTTCTCTTTCAATGAAAATCTAGCTAAGGAATGGAAGGAACAATCAATATGCAGGAAACAAGATGCAATATGCAATTTCCTTTTCTATGCAACTGTTCCTATGCTAATTCATATGCAAAGCCCTAAATGTTGATGCAAAATTTTTATTTTCACCACACTTAATTTTCAAAATGAAGAAAATTAAGATGCAAATGTTCAATTACTAATTCAATTACACTTTTCAAAATGAGAACTACAACAACAATTCATCCAAGCAACCAACAATCAAATGAAATTAGTTTTCAAGTGACCAAATGATAAGAACAAAGAAAAATCAAAACCAATTCTTACCAAAGGCAAAAAACATAAATGAAAACCAAACAGAGGCTTCAGAGAGACCACAAGACACTGAAGACTCAAGGAATTTCACCTAGAATTAGGTTGACCAAAGATAGGCTCAACAACCAATGAAAAAATCATGAAAAAACAAGGGGCCAATGCTAGCAAAAGAGGCATCAGTGTGTTGCAATGTTGGTGCAGAGTGGGCTAGGGCGAGGTGAAACGCTCTGTCAAAGGCATAGGGGGTGTGTTGGGCCTCAAATAGAGAATCCCGAGACAAAAAAATTGAAAAAAAAATTCAATGAAATCACTTCCTAGGTTTGTTCTTGGTTGAATGTGTTGTAATAGCTACAACCACCCTCCAAAATTTTTCCTTAGCTCATTTTGGAGCCTCCCTACTGACCTTTCACAAGCACTTTGTCTTGCTTCATCAAGTACACAAGATTTAGTTTTTTTCATGCACAAAGGTAGCCTGTCGATCGCAGCTTGATCCACTTCCCTCACAAGCTGTTCCCCCAGACTTGGTCCAGCTGCAAGCTGAGCAGCTTCCCCTAGAAAATTACAAATTTCTAGAGGGAAACCAGCCTTCCCTCTAGAAATTGCGCAATCCTCTCTGGCAGCCTACTAGGCTCTAGGATTGCGCAAGCCTGCCATTCAACACTCCCAGTAGGATTTGCGCAAATTTTCCCAACAGGGCTACTCAGCTCAGAATTTGCACAAATTTGGGCAACAGTTAGCTGATCTGCTCAAAAATTATGCAAACCTCCTGGGAAATCACCCCAGCTCCTAGCTACAAATGCACATTTTTCTCAAGTAGTTGAGCAGCAACATGCATGAATAGTTTGGTTGACCAATTCTACCCGGGACCAAGGAAACTTGACTTGTATGCATGCATGACTAGTTCTTCTTGAACTAGCAAAAGGCAACATGCAAAAGGCATCGTATGATTCAGGGAGCTATTTTTAGCAGTCGGGGGTTACATGCAAAGTTGTTTTAGAATTTTCCCTCCAAGTGTCGCTTTTTCCTAGATTTGTGGCATGCACGTCGTGAGCCTGGGCTTATTTATTCGATGCATCAGAGCTCATTCTTTCACATCGATCTTGGAGTTCTGACATCCCACAGCACATCCAGGACTTTTCGACACATCCAACTCAGCTATTCACCGGCAAGTGGCCTCAACTTGTCTTTTTCAACACTTCTGTCACTTTTTGTGTATTTTCTTGTGTGAGTGTTGCTTGCTTTATTTCTTTGAATGCTTGTTGTTGTTTATATGTATACTAGCCTATCCTAGATTTGTTTCAGTTTTTGTTTCTATCTCACTACAGTTGCATGCAAGAAATTGTTTTGCACGAACGTTCACCGAACAAATGAATCACTTCACCCACATGCATGTTGATCTATTTGTTGAATATTTCTTTCATGTTTTACATGCAATATCAATCACTTATGCTATCACTTGTGTCACCATGCATTCATTGTCTTATTTTCTTTCAGTTTCCTCTCGGTGAGTCAAGCCAACCTTGGCCCGAACTCTGCCTTACTGAGACTGCATTGTGCAATCTGGGAAAGGAAGGCTCTGCCTTTCTCTCCAGAAATGCGCATTTTCGCCTAGAACTGGCCCCCATAACTGTTTTGTGCATTTATGGAGGATAGTGACCATTAGCCCAAGAAATTGCGCAATTCAGTCCTTGGGCCTACAGTCCTTCCTAGCTGGAATTATTCATTGTGCAATCCCAGTAGCTAGCAACCAGGTTAGATTACGCATTGCACAGATCCAGTAGCCAGTACTGGATTGTCTCTCACACTGATCCTGAGATGATGACCTTGAGAAGTGTCAGTGGGATGAAGCTTGTGAACTTATGTGAATAGGATTATGATGAGATGTATCAGATGTCAAAGCCTGCGACTATCATGGAGACTCCCTTCGGCTTACCTAACAACATGCTAACTCTAGAGACATTCTAAAGGATTGGGTAAAGGAGCTAGCTCGTTTCAGGATGATACCCAACCAGGTCTACAAGAAAAATATATTGAGGAAGGTGTACCAATACTTGATCATATTTGCTTGTCGACTATATGGACAAGCAATCACAGAAACCTTCCCAAAGATTTGGGTGGTTGCACTGGACAAGGTGGCTAGAGAAGGAGAACCATGTAACTAGTCTGGCATACTGGCTCATCAGCTGAAGGATCAAGTCACGAAGGCTCGAAAGTCACCTAGAGGTATGCATGCAGAGGTTCACATGTCCACCTACATCCTAGATGCAGTGTGTGCCCGACTTGAGTTCCCGGGATTGGAGTGGGAATGGTCACCGACAGAGACTACTGTAAACACATATTTCAAGTTGTTGTCTAAATGCAGCTTCAAAGGAGTAATCACATAATTTTTTGATCACTTTGTTGTCCCTTTGTACAATATGATATTCGAACAAGATCCACCTTGCATGTCAAAGGAAGCAATGGATGCATTGATAGGTATTGCAGATTGGTATGCCTCACCGTCCGGCATTTTCATCTAAATGTTTAGTGCGGAGAAGCCTCTACATGTTCTACCAAAGTTGTCCTTGGACGTACTTGTCATGCAGAAAGTATGCTATCACATCTTGGTAGGATTGACAGCTAGACTGCAGCGGAAGAAGAAGGCGCCTTGGCCCACTCTTCCGTTGCTGATTGAGTTATATGAGATCTGGAGTATAAAGCAAGAGGATGTTGATGCAAAACTGATGAAGAAGTATCCATTCGACCTCTCAAGCTTCAATCCGTCTGAACCACATTGCATTATGAAGGATCACTACACAAGAGTTCAGTTCAACTGGATCTATGGGGAATTTCATTGGGTCGAGGAGGACCCATGGAGATATTGGTACAGTTTCTCCAGACCCAATGAACTAGTCGGATTCGTTGTGGAGTGGTTAGCAAAGCAACATGAAGCAGCATCATGGGGAGCACCAGTAGTAGTAGCAGTAGCAGGAGGAGGAGAAAAGTTGCAAGTTTTGAGTAGATCCACTTGTAGAGAAAGCAACTATGGCTATAGAGGCAAAGAGGCAGCAATGCGACAAGAAAATCATGTGAAGGCATAAGAATAAGAAGATAATGGAAGAAGCAAAGAAGGAGTTGCATCAACTGAGAGAGAAACTCCGAAAGGAACAAGAGCTACGCAAACAAGAGAGGGAAGCACAACAGTAGCGGATACAGCACGGGGTGCATCATGTGCCAACAAATGAAGCAGCACCCGTACAATTAGTTGATTCATATGAATAGTTGGCATTAGGTGAACAGGGTAAACCATTGTAGGGGCAAGACTTTTCTCATGAGATAGAAGATGCACTTCAACAGTTGGATGTAGACATGGAGCAGCAGGAGTTGGAATAGGACACTGACCTCACACCTCACCACAAAGAGGTCGACTCACCCACTTCAATGCATCTAGAAGAAGAGAAAGTCTTGGATGACCAAGGAGGCACTGAGATCCTTGGTGATTACCTGGAAGAATAGAAGCACAACATCTCATTTGATGAGTTTCGTAGAGTTGTGCAATCTCACAGCGTTTCAACTCCAGAGGATCAAACATCCCCTATGCAAGTTGAAGAACGAGTGATCATGACTGATGTGCACAAGCATCCAATTGCTTTGGCCGATGCAACCAAAGTGTATGCCGAAGCCACTAGCTCAAGTGTTTGTTTTCTTATAGCTGAGAATGAGAAAATGGCAAAGGAACTACAAGTGGCCAAGCAAGGAGGATACTTGGTCACAATGTCCACCCAAGCTGAATTGAAGAAGGTAATCCTAGATGAAATATTGTCCCTTTACACAGTTATGCGAGCATTGTACTTCAAGTTTGGTACCATGCACAAGTCAGTCATCCATCTCAATGGATGGTAGCAGCGATTTGCTAGGAGAGCACGCATCTTGATGAACATACATGGAGTTGTTGATGACATGCAAACATGGATGATGAAGTCCAAGGGAGCCCCATTTCACTTGCCAAAGATGATGAGGCCAAATGTGGTTAAGCTAAAAGCACGTATCCGGAGTCAGATTCAAAACTATGATGAACTCTTGCAACTCATCATTAGCTTACAAGCTTCCCATGCATGAGTATTCAAGACCATGGATGTTGTGGTGCACACTCGTGTGATCCCATCACTTGGGACTCTCACCCAGATGAAGACCAAGAAGCAGGTCTGACTAAAGCTTGACTCATACTTTGACAAGTTGATGCGCATCGCCACCAACCCATACTTGCCTATCAGTGCAGACATCATGCACAAGTATGTTGTTGCTCTGGCTACATTGAAGACAATGATGTGCATGCTTTCAGATGAGTTGGACAGAGGAGCCCAAGCAGTGTACCCAGATGTTATGGATGCGGAAGTCAGGCTTCAGACAGATGTCACTGTGAAACACACAGACACTATCAGAGACTACAAAGTTTGGAATCAATATGTTATTGTTGATCAGCATGAGGATGTTGAGTAGTTTGACTTCTATAGTTGTGTAAGTTAGAATGATGTCTAGTTTGGCTTGTTCAAGCCATTGTGTTCACATGGGTACATGTGTATTGTGATTTTGGGTCATGTCAAGTGTAAGTCAAGTGTCAATAGCGAATGTAACAGTCATGGAGTAGGTGAAGAGTTATGAGGGTAGTTGAATAGTCACAAAGGGGAATATCAAGGGCCACCCCATCCTTTGCTATAAATAGTCCCACATAACTCATTGTATAGGCTTTTGGTTAGCCAAGCTTCTGATAAGACTATCTTGGAGAAATCTTGGATAGTATTGTAACGCACCTTGGCTTCTCCACTGCATAGAGCTAGTTCATTTCTTTGGAGGAGTGGGTAGATGTGGTTGTAACATTCCACTATTGGGGCTAGCAGGTTTACATGGATGTATTGTATGATTGGGGCTTACGCTTCTTTATATAATAAGAGCCAACACATTTTCATGCATATTTTGTTATTGTATTTGGACTGCTCCAGTTGCTTAGGAATATATGTTTTTTATCTTATGTATTTGTGTATGAACTACTTCACATGCAATTATATGAATCTTGTTTTAGATGTGCTATCAGTTTAACCATCACTTTGGATTGTCCACTAATATACTTTCCAACTTTTGATGCATCTTCGCTCGTGTGTTCCCTTTTTATTTTAGTACTGCTACAGGTTGTTAAGGGGTACACTCATCTCACCGCCCATGTGTTAGAACCTCTCATTAACCTTCCTTGACTCACTGTAGTGGTCACACCCTTGCTACTAATAGAGTTATCTTACCTGCCTCTCTACAACATTGTAGTCAAAGCATTACCTTACGACCCACAACTAGGATTCCTACACCAAACAATCTAAGGTCTAATTGGGACTTCTTACAAGGGAGATCCCCTTGATATGTTTGCAGGTCTACCACCATCAACATTTCTGGCACTATAAGGAAGGCCAGATGACAGGTTGTGTCCTCTCATCTGGTTTTGAACCTTTGCATACCTTTCATGGATTCTTATACTCACCTCCCCCCGTGATGTTTTTCGAATCGTGAAGATGTCTCCATCATGAGGGAGCTTTTCGATCTCTTGTCCACTTTCACATATGATGATGAAGGCAAGTTGGCCTGACCTGAGTACTGACATGCCTTTCTTTCCGAGCTTCATGAGGAAGATGAGTGTTCTGATGAACAAGGCAGCTTGCTGCTTGCATACACACTTCCCAAATCTCCACGTAGACGGATGCTCAGCCTACTGGCTGATAGTGTGCAGTTACTTGAGCACTTATATGGTCTTATTAAATACACTTTATATCATTTTCATCAAAACCTTCTTGACTGAAAATTGTTACAACAACGGAAGGCTCCACATGAATCGGTTATTGATTTTTGGTAGCACTTCCGTGACTTACAGTTTCAAGCTCCGAGGAGCCAGATGAAATT
Source organism: Pinus taeda (assembly GCA_000404065.3). Lineage (NCBI taxonomy): Eukaryota > Viridiplantae > Streptophyta > Pinopsida > Pinales > Pinaceae > Pinus > Pinus taeda. The sequence goes on along the minus strand of APFE030780197.1, from coordinate 1,576 downwards.
TGCTTATCTTTGGGACCAATTTGAGTATTTCCTTAAGAAATATGCTCGTACCAAGAAGAAGCTTGAGATTAAGCCTCGCTCAACATTCTTCATTGATGGAGCTGCGCAATCTCATGTGGATGCGGTCACTGTCATAACTGGCTGTCTGCCTCCCTCTCATTCAATAGCTCCACCACTGCCTAGCAATGTTGAAGATCATGCTTACACACCGATTCAGTTTTCACATCCTCCCAACATCACTTCACTCAATTTTCACACAGATTTTGTTGTGAGTCCTTTGAGTTCTCATATGCATTTTTTTCTACGACCTCCATCTTCGCACTTGGGTGTTCCTCCGGGTGATGTTGTCTTGTGTTCCTCCATTCCAGACTCTTCACTTGTTGTGAATGAGGAAAAACCCATTGACGGAGTTGGTGTTGCACAACCAACATGCTTTATCATTCATGAAGAGTATGAGTGGGACCTTGAGCATCAACACTCGACAAAGGATCACTGCCTTCCATCTGGGCCCCCTCCATTCTTTCCTAACATATTTGATGAACCTGTTTCCATGTGTCTTCATCCATAGATGCACCCATTGTTGATCACTCACAGGACTTACAAGATGTTGGTCCATCATTCGACAATGAAGAGGATAAGTTATTCATTGAAAATCCACTTGGTATTTCATTTGTCTTTTCCGGAAACACAGAGGATGAGTTTGTTCACTTTTCATCTACACCTCTGTTTGATTCAACTGATCATGAGGATGTTGATGAATTCATTGATTTTCTTGATCATGGCGGTCATGATCCATTTGTTTCTGTATTTTATCATGATCATGATTCTGTCATAGTTGATCTTTCGAAGCCACTAGTTTATAATGATCTACCTGATGATGAAGTTGAAACACCCAAGACTGTTGAGGCACTTCAGCCCAAGCTAATGGTTATGTCAAGCCCTCACTCTCTTGGGGTTAGTCTCACTTCCAATCATGAAACTAATGACCCAAGGCTTCTCATCACTCATTTGTATGCATTGAAGATCCATCTCACACAGATCACATCTCCTCCACTCGAACAGCACAATCCCATCGCTCATGCATTGGAGGAACCTTGCATTGCAAGCACACGTGTACGACACAAGTTATCTTTATTTCTTTCATTTGCTTGCATGTCTCAGTCAAGAATGTGCTTATGCTTCAAATTTGCACGCAATGTCACACAACACCACAATAAGTCCATGGATTGCTCGTCATGCACTTGCACTCACTTATGTCCTATGGGCACTATCAAACTCAAATTGTGGTCATCTTCATTGTTATATCTTTCTTGCTTGTTGGTTCACACAACTGGGTTGCTCGCGAACCAAGGCTTCACCAACATGGGTCTACTAGTGGTTGCATTGGAAATATCACTTCACGTGATTAGGCCCATGCACCGTTAATGTAGGAGTAGGAGTAGTGTTTTTTTCAGTCAGTTTTCCTGCATGCTTGTTTGCTTATTCACTTTGTTTTTTTGTTTGTCTGCTTGCTTGTTTTCTTACTTGCTTTGATTTCACTTTTACTTTTGCTTTTACTTTGCTTTGATGTTTGTTA